>VDFB02388450.1:0-21193 GCA_007258455.2 Sequoia sempervirens | reverse complement strand
GCATACATCCACTAAGTTATGCGACGTTACACTACTTGAGATTCCATAGATGACTTTAGTATTTAGCATTGCATATATCTAATTAACATAAACTTTAAAAGTAAACATTGCACAACATTTGAATTCCATTCATGATAGTATAAAGTACTAATATGATTTTTACATTGCATTTGAAATAACTTTACAATACTCATTCATCTGATGAGATAGATCAATAATAGTAACAATTACATTTTACAAATATTCACCTCATAAACAATTGAGGAATGTTTCATATACAATATTTCCAAAGATGCAATAAAGAAAGTAGATATATATCCAAGTGCAAGCTCTCCATCCATGAAGCTCTCGTTGCCATGATCATAAACTGGGGACCCAACAGAGTAAGGTGCATGTTCCACCCAACCATGTGGTACCCGTAGGTCCACCCCCCGTGCTAGGAGATAGTAATATGGTTACCTAGACATAACCTATTAACCCTAGACATAAGTACATAACTAACTGATGGTTACATTGCTTCCAGAATTAAGACAATCAAATGTGCTAAATACACAAGGTAAACTGTTATTTTAGGTGGAGTGTCATCACAATGTTGCAAAGGTTACCCTGGTGCTTCTTCCTAGGTTTCGACCCCCAACTTGGGTTACCCTGGTAACCTCTTACGAAACCCGGCCCCATTTGCTAACTATTGCAGAATCGAATATCTTTTAAAGTAACAAGATACCGATTTGCCATTCCAGGCCTTCTCAACTTATACTCAAGACTGAACTAGCTCTAGAGTCTATAAACGAGGCATAATAATCTTATTGAAGATTTTAATCTAACTACTGTGTTGTTTAGTTATCACCGACTTACTAACTTTTTGTAAGTTACCCTGACACTATTTTGTGTGTCGGCCCTCACACAGAGCCACTCCCCTAAACATAACAAAGGAATTCTAAGTTTCCCAGACTAAGGTAGACAAGGTGTACAAACATACAACATAAAATTCTACACTTTTCATAACGAATATCAAGTCTATGTTCATAAAATCAGGTGTCTAAACACCATACAAAAATCATGTACACAACCTTAGCCAACACAAGAATTCAACTTAAACAATTACAACTCCCACGTTTAACAATTTGTCTGGAAGACTTGTACATCTAAGACATTCCCAATTTGCCCAATAAGAAACACGATTAAAGCAAATCAAGAAAAATAAACGTCTACTATTCGGATTTACTAAATCCAGTCAATCAAAAGAATTAGCAAGAAATTATAGCAACTTAATTGTAATTCTTCTCTCAAACAATAAAGGAAATTGCATCAAGTTATTCTAATTTTAACTTCCTCAATTTCATATAAAAATAAAGACTAAATTTTTTTCTCAATCAATTATAATGTTTAAGTTCCAGTTAATCTCATACTTAACATGTATTTATACTCAAAGAAATTCTTATTTCTTTATTTTTTAATAAATGTGAATTTTAAAATTTGTTTTAAATAAATATATATTACAAATATATTTATATACATATATACATATATATATATATAAATATTATTAAATAATATAAAAACCCTAAATCGAATTTCATATTCGAAATAATAAATAATCAAAATTTCCATTTTTCTTTGAAAAATAATAAAAAAAATCAAAACAATATACAGTTTCATTTTATACAGCCCACGGCTGTATATGCAGGGTACATAGTCCACGGCTATGTGTGCAGCCCTCCCCGTATGGTGAGGCGGCTGTGTGACAGCCGCGCGCTGCCTGTGAGGGCAGCGCCGATTGCCTCCACAGCCGTTGCCCCATATGGGGGCGGCTGTGGGGTAGCCCCGCAGCCCCCATACCAGTATAACTATGTATTAAAAATGCATTTTATTCCATATAAAATAAAACAGACTTTAAACTTGCGAAATTTCGGATTCGCATGTACGGAATTTTAATCCGAATTTATACGTATACGCCTGTACAGCGATTTCAAAACAAAAATTCATATAATTGTAAATCAATGACTTTCACAATCCAATTAATATATGAAGATAAATATATATATATATATATTTATTGAATTCCAACAGGGTTTTACAGTGGGGAAAATAAGAAAATTCTACAGGGTTTTCATATGGGGAAATTGTAAAATTTCAACAGGGTTTCAAAGGAAACTACGCACTGCAATTCCAATCAAATACTAATTTACCCCAGAGGTTTCAAATTCATTTTCCCATTTAAATGATTTCCCTTCACTAATTTAACTCAAATATTTTCTACAGAGAGTATCCTACAAAAGTTTTCTTTTGAGACTTCTTCGTTTTCACTGTATTCAACAAATCTTACAGAAATAATACAATAAACAGTTTTTCCCGAGAAGAACAAGAATTTAATAAAATAAAATTCCTTTTCACAGTCATTCTTTTCAACAACAAACAAATTATAAATCACAAGGGAAATACCTGTTTTCCTTAGCTTCAGAAATCTATCTAGTGAAGAATAGCTTTTGCCTGTAGCTTCCAAAGCCTTTCCCGAACACAAATTCCCAATATGCCAAACCAGAGAACTTCCAGAAAATATCCAACAATACAATAGCATAAAAACAATTTTTTTTTAAACAGAGCACTAATTCATTTTCCGTGAAGAATAGAATAATCCTCTGTATTTCCTCAAATCCTAGATAACCTCCGAGAAAATCTTCCACCCAAAAAGGCAATAAATTCAACTGGCACACATGTCGAGAAGAAACAAATATCTTTCAACAACTTCCCGGCAATCTTTCATTTCTTCCTCTTTCAAGATTTGCATGCTTTTTTTTAAAAATAATTTAAAATTTCAATTTTCAAAATACAAATTTATTTAACAATTAAAAAATGCCATTTCCACATAATAATTAATTTCAAATTTAAATTTATTCACACAGTAAAGGTAATTATAATTTAATTAATTAATCTATTTAATTAAATAATTTTGATCGCAGTGATCAAATTACTTAACCAAACAAACTAATTAATTAATTAAATTAAAATGTAAAACTTATTTTTAACATTTAAAATTAATTTAAATCAACAGTAAATTAAAGAATAACAAACTATCATAAAATTGACAAATTTTCCTTTCAAGCAATTGATCCAATCAAGGACAAACAAGACAACCAAAGACTCCGAACTAAAACTGACAATGTATTGTGACTGGGTTTAAGACTAGACTAGGATGAACCATGTTACTACCTCCCAATCAACATTTCCGTTGAGTCTTGACACACTCAAACCTGAGTAACCAGGTGGAGTCGGTGTCATGTACCTACAATCCTGCAATCAAACCAATAACATGCATATATATATAATCCATTGTAAAAACACACCGTGCGGAGAAAATCACAGACATCACAGGGCACTCGCAAGCGAGTGATGCAATTTCGTTCTTCACACCAATACACGTCACATCAGACTGACAAATTAAATAATAGTTAGTCCATCATAAACATATATATAGCAATAACATCTGAAGAAAACATCTACGCTAATACAAAGCATGTCAGAAATCAATTATCACCATACAATGTATCATCATATCACAAAGTGAATCCACTGTCGCTCAAAATCAGCGATCAAAATATCCAAACCAAAGTACCAAACTCTAACAGTGTGAAAACATGCAAACATAAAACATAAGCATAAATGGAGGGGTACTACACAGACCTGAAACTGCATATGAAACTTTGAAAATAGCTTTATAGTGCCTTTTACTACTCAAAATGGACAATTCAAAATAGCAGAAGACTCAAGTAAGGAGATTACATTTGATTCAAAGGAAAATGCAAGCTTTGTTCCATCACAATATTCATTTTTATGCCAGGATTCTACAAATCACTTACCCTCCTTATCTTGAACCCCCACAGTTGATTTTATCTTGAAGATCTATGATTCTTTAAATGATACAACTTTCATGTAGCAACATGAACAACAAAGACAAAAATATTGAAGTTTGGTCTTACACAACTTTCTTGTGCAATCACAAATATATTATGGTGTTGAGTCATAACATTCTTTGTAAGTTGTTTTTCAACTACATTAATATACTCTAAGGTTCATAAGATAGGCCATGTCTAATAAAGGTAAACAGTCTATTTTTAAACTGGTTTGACCAAAATAGTAGTTCTTCCTTGCTTTCTTATCAATTTTTTTACTGTCAAATGGCTAATGGAATTTTTAAGAAATGGAATTCGAAGAGGCATGCATCATGCCATTGGTACTCTTTTCAAAAGTAAGATCCCTAAATTTTTGTAGCTTACATTTTTCTATTGAAAAGATAGAAACTATTGCATCATGACCTATGCTTCCAGAGTTGGACATAGTCTAAGCCTAAAAGGTTAAAACCAATAAAAAGTTTTGGTTTCTAACCCTTGCAACTTTAATTGCTTGTGGATCTTTTTAACAAAGGACTAT
Source organism: Sequoia sempervirens (assembly GCA_007258455.2). Classification (NCBI taxonomy): domain Eukaryota; kingdom Viridiplantae; phylum Streptophyta; class Pinopsida; order Cupressales; family Cupressaceae; genus Sequoia; species Sequoia sempervirens. The sequence continues at coordinate 16,765 of VDFB02388450.1, read as the reverse complement.
GCAACCCACATTTGGGAATTCATTCTAGTACTTTCATTTAGTTTAGTAGACATATTTATATCCTTGGGTTTTTTCTACATAATTATCTAATGGTGAGTCTCTTTAATCAATAAATTACAATACCTTCTAGGGGTCGATTCACTATCATATTTAAGAGTATTAGCGCGGATATGATTTCTAATTTTAGATTGTGAAAATGACAACAAAAGTGATGCTTGATAACAACTAGATATGAATAGAGATAGCCTCTTCTACTTCATCTACAAGTCTCTCTTCTTCCCTTCCTCTTTCTTCCATTATGGCTTATTCATCACTACTATATTCTTCATCATTTTCAAGTTTTCTTTTACAATAACTACCAAAGAAACTATCTAATTTGGGTGTTCATTTCATAGTTGCTCAAACATCTTCACTCTACTCATTACAAGAACTCTCCTTCCAAGAGACATGATACCATAAAAAAAATACACGCAACTCAAATTTAGAAGTGGAGAAAGTCACAGATGTGATGAACTTTGTTGCCAATCTTTAAAGGAGGGAACAAAATAATTAAGATAACAAAAACTAAATGAGAATTTGGAGATGGTAATTTTGAAAGGAAAGGAAAGGATCAAAGGCTAGAAGGTAATTTAGAAAGGGAAGGAAAGGAGCCAAGGTTGGACATTGGATGTAGTTTTGCTAATCTAAGTAACCCAGGGAAAGTTCCTGAAGCCTTAAGTTTTTTATCTTAAGTGTTTGTAGAATGTTGACAAATAAAATTTTTGGTGCTTCAATTTTGGGATTCAAAATGGCTTTCAAACTAGCAAGTTTAGGCAGACTAATGAAGGCACAAAGTAGTATCATCGATTTTTCATGAACACACAAATGCCATAGATGCTGAGATGGATTCTCTACTAGCATAAATGGAATACCACTCTGTGGACATAGATGATGTAAAAAATGAAAGATACGCTCAATCTCCTATGCATATGCCAAACCTAAACATAGACGATGCAAAAGATGAAGGCCAGCCTAAAGATCCTTGGGTGTACACCAAAGATGAAGACAAAGAAGCACAAATGCCCATCTAAAATTTTAAAGCTCCATTAAGTAGAGTAGTGTGCATGGGTTATAGAGAGGAACGAGCTTCACAGTCATACAAGCTTTCTAATTGTAATATATCTAGAAGTCTAATGTGTGTTAATGTAATACTGCCAAAGTATCTGATGCAATAAGTTTTTTGAGAATTAATCAATAACATTAGATTTAATTTGACATTTATAGAGAAATAAAACTAGTGAGTTTGATTTTGATGATGGTATCTCTATACCACTTTTGGTTGCTCTTCCATGTTCTCTTGGAACTGGTTCATTCATCCTTTCATTGGATACTTTACTTGGATAAAACTATCTACTCTATCCATTCATTCTAATGAGTCTAGGCCAAATAGGCTAGAGAGAAAAGGACAAGAAAGGCCCTCACCCTATCAATAGTAGGGTGTTTAATTGAGTTAAAGAGGAATGTGAGACAAGGGACAATAGAAGAGTTGTACATTGGAAGAAGAGTTATTGTAGAAGAGAGTTAAGAAATTGATATTCAAGATGAGCATGCAAACCAATGAATAGAACTTCAAGAGTATAGGCCTAAAGAAAAGATCATTAAATCCTTTTCAAAATTGGGTCATAAATCATAGATTAACATCCCTAATTTTTTTGTAAGTTTGAATCATGAGAATATGATTGATACAATTATATTTAGAAGAGTAATTAATATAAGAAGATTGTTTTAGAAGAGGACGAATTTGAAGGAATACAGGTTGATACTTGATCTCATGGGTATCAGTGAGGGTGACCAACACACTTTATGGATGGTGAAGACAAAACCATACAATAGAATAAAGGGTAGGATGGATGAAGCTAATAAAGAAACACAATGCTGCAAAATATTGCATTCAATATATAATAGGAAACTGTGGACCATGTCAAAATTAGCATCTTCGTTAAGCAGGTAGCAAGCAGAGCTATATGGAAGCAATATCAAGCATATTCAATGATATCACTTGTCTTGAGATTTATGTGGATATGGAGAATGCGTTTGAAGCATATAGGAAGACATAAATCCATATTGTAAATTTTGCATGTGGAAAATTGGAAGGACATAAATCTATATTGTGGAATGGAGTACAAGTCAAAACAGTTAAAATGAGGAAAGATAAAGACTTGGAATATGGTGATTTAAGTGTTTAGGGAAACTCAAAGTTAAAAGGATATGGAAGATTATGCTCCTAAATTCTATAATTGAACATGTCACATTGAAATTGATGAAGTTTGGAAATGGTCTCTACCTTTCCATTCAAGGTGAATTTGGCATAGGCGAGTCACATACTAAATAGGAGGTAGGGGCATAGCATTTAAGACAAAAGGGAAGTTTCTAAATAGGAGAAAATTGTAAGAGCAAGAAGATGTAAGGGTATAGGAAATTGTTGTCAAACCTAAATATGAAGTAAAATCAAACTCTTCTTATATATGAGTGTAATTAGTTGATTATAATCATTCTCAAGGGAGAAGTTGACTTAGAGGAAGAAGAGGTTGGTGGATTTTTGATGGTGTTTTAAATGTGATAAGAGATAAATATGGAGTCCATATAAAAGGTAGTGGCTTTGGGACTTGTTGTTGGAGAGTCAAGAATTTGAAATCTCATCTTTAGGATAGCTAGAGTGAAGTTGAAACATGAGTGCAAATTACAAAAAGATGGCCAAAAAGTTCACATGTCAAGTTCAATGTAGAGTGTTTGTTGTTAGAGAGTGGGGTAGAGATAAAAGAAATGTGTGTGTCAAGGTAATTCTAATGTAATGAGTTTTCAAATGCAATAGATGAAGAATATCAAAAAATGCATTTAAAGTTAAGTGGAATTTAATAGATAAGTAGAAGTGGGTTTAATACTATTGTAAGTGTGTTGAGTTTATATAACAACTCCAAAAGAGAAGAAGAAAAAATGGGACTTCATTGTATTAAAGAGGAACTCGTATGGAATAAGATTCAAACAGGGATACTAATTGGAAGAAGAAAAGGTGGACTCACATTATGAGTTGTTAATCTTGGAAAGATGTTGGGAATCATACAAGCTAAATTTAATGCTATAGAGACATCAAAAAAAGGAATTGTTGTAGAGGAGAGCGAAAAAATTTGATGTTCAAGACAACTGAGTAGCCCTACAACTAGAAGTGCTAAGGAGAGTACATGGATCTAGAGACAATATGATCAAAGACATTTTTAAATTGAGAGACAAGTCAAAAGATGATATCCTTAAGTTTATAGATAGGATTGAAATTATAATATTATTTTATATATGAGCAAATAGATGACCTAAAGAAAGTAAATTTGGCATGTACCAAAGTAAAAGGACATGTCCATTAGGTGGGATCAAGCACAATTTGAAAAAGCTAGGATGAGAGATGGAAAGATAAAGACTTTCAACACAAATTCAAAATTAAAGGATAAGTTTTGCATTTTGATTATACATTGAGTTTTTCTAGGAAGCAAAGAATGAGACTGAAAGTATAATTTGACCATCAAAACATGTTGAATACGCATAGATGAAAATTCCCACTTATGTAAATGGTCTATGCCTTTCCATTTAATATGAATTTGACATTGCTAAGTTGCATTATACCTAGAAAGAATATTAGTGTGCTTGAACAGCACAATAGAAGTTTTCAACAAAATTACAAGGTACAAGGAATGTGCTCTAAGAGGAGAAAGAAAATTATTGTCAATGATAAGTAGGTTTTGGAACAAAATCATTGTCAATGATAATAAGTTTTTGAAACAAAAATTATACAAGTCTTTTGATAATTGTTGAAGAGTGATATATTTTTATTTGGATGCATTCAAGTTGGACTTCTGCAATGTACTTCAAATGATTGGTTGATTTCATCTTTTAGAAAATGTATTTATAAGTGAAGGGAGTGCAAAATACATCATTTATCTAAATTGAAGAGCATGAAAGATATTTCCAAGAAAAGTGTACACTTGATATGTAGATTCTTCAATGAACCGGGAAAGTGTACACTTGATTTGTAGATTCATCAATGAACCTTGTGGAAGGACACTCTATACACCATCATGCAAGCTTGATAGATAGCTTTGGGACCACATCTTTTACGTATTTCAGAGCATTTTTTTATTCATTCTATGGAGAGAAAATGCTCAGGTAACTTTTGATTTATACAAGGTCACTTGGCATTTTTGGTTTGATATTAGAGTTATATATTTTTTTCAGAATTCAACAACTCAGGTCATCGGTTGCAATTGGTTAGAATTTTCTATGTGTCAATGTATATTGGGTCCTCAACAATAGATGCTTGCTCTCCTTTCTTGGGTCCAAAGGGGAAGTACATCTATCTAAAGGCCATCACATTTTGCTGAGATTATTTACTTTATAATTTAAAACTAAGTTGTTTATATTGCATACATAACAATATTTTGAAATTGGACAAATACACAATCCAAAAAAATGCAATCCAATTGGCAAGACAAAATGCAAGCCAAAGGTTACATTAAAAGGGGCACACTAGTAGATTGAAATATACAAGAAACTTAAAAAAAAATGAAGAAGAAAGTTAAAAAGAAAGGATAGAAAAAACACCCAAAAGTAGTCTAACAACAATTATTCAAAAACAAAATAAGGAGTAGAATAACTTTACAAATTTTATTGCATGTCCATATTATAAAAAAAAAAGCAAAATGAACAAGAAAACCCACCTGGAGCTGGAAAAGAATATGAAGAACTATCTAAATTTGTTGGCCCTGTTTAACTCTTTTCTGTAGATCCATATGTTCAAACCTTCATCCAAGAGTGCTTAAGGTTTTTAGACTAAAGATTTTTATTTCACAAATGATCAACCCAAAAACTCATTGGTTAACTTTCTATGATGCAAACAAAATTCAAAGTAAACAAAAATATCCTCCCGAAATTGGAGGTTGATATAAAAGATATCTATAGTTATTTGGAAATGCTCTGCCCTCTTCTACAGACCATAAATCTAAAGTTGCACCCAAAAAGTGTTCAAGAAATGTATTGAAAATTTTTCAATGAAAGAGCAGGTAACTGGAAAATTCATTACTTAATAATGCAAACAAAATTCAAAATAGACAAGAAACCCCACCTCGAAGTAGAGGCTAACGTAATTTTTTTTTGGTTATCTGTTAACTCTGTCATATGCTCTTTTGCAGACCCATATGTTAAAATCTGTAAAAAATAGAAAAAAAAAAAGAATCTTTGATTGTTAATCCATACTCCAAACAAAATTCAGAACAGTAAAAAGAAAAGAGAGAAAAGAAAAGAAAGAGAAGAAAAAGAAAAGCCCATCTAAACTTGAAGAATTATCCATATCTATTAATCTTGTCCTACCCTACTTTGCACAAATTGTCCTACCCTCCTCTGCATGTAATGCCCACCTCTTTGCACCACCGTTATGTGTTGTTGTTTGTCTCTATGGTTAGGTATGGCTTGGTTATGTGTTCGTTGGGATTAATTAATTGATTTTGCCCTTGATTAAATTAAACTTATTGTTTAGAATAGAATATTTAAAATAAAATAGTAAAATATTAAGATAATACAAATACATTATAAATAAGATTACAATTATTAAATCAAATATTATATTAGTTATATGTAAAATTTAAAAGGGCATGGTTATAAATTATAAATATAATAAATTGCCAAATGGTAAATAAAGAAAAGTAATGGAAATTAAATGAATTGATGAAGGAAAATAGTTACAGATGGAATTAAGGAAGATGATAGTGGAAGTTAACTAACAGAGGGGTAATTGATTTATTCTCGGGAAATTTATTACATTCGGGTGAGGAGAAATGAATTTTTGGTTCTTTGGTTTTTGTCGTGAATGTGCTTTAGGGGTTCTTGGGGCTGAAAGGGGTTTTGAGGAAAATAAAAATAGTCGGAAGGGTATTGAGCTCTGCACTCGTTAATTAGGAAGTTTTGGGAGTCTAACCTTACGGACAGTGGCGTGGAACTCAGAATAGCTGAAAACTTGAACCGACAACTTCTTCAGATCAGCTATTGGTTAAACCAGGTTCCTCTATTTCTGCTTTTCACCTCTAATTTTACTTGAGCGGAATAACTTAATACAAGGTTTTTGAAAATTATTGGGGAATTTTCTTAAATGTTTGGTTGTTTGAAGCTGAGAACATGTTTCCATGTTTCCTCAGTCATATTCTGGTTGTTTTTCAAAGTTGCCATGTTTTGTTTTATTGCCAAATCTCTTACTTCTATTCTGCACCGTGGACTGGTTGATGTTAACCTATATTCAAATGGATGCTCAAGGTAAAATACAGAGTAAATAAACTTCTGCTTTTAAATATTTCATTTGAATTTTATCTGTAAAGCCATCACCCCTATTTTGACAGCCAATTAGATATTTATTGCTTTCTGTCTATGCTATGGTGTCGACCTTTCTAGCATGCGTCGCTCCTTACCTTATAGTCTGCTAAATCTTGATACAAAATCTCTTAATCCTTCAAGTTGTAAAAAAATTAGATATATATATATATTTCTCCTTAATGATGGTCGCTTTCTCTTGGACAATTCGTAAACTAGACTTGTAATTCGTTGTCTCTCTAATCATGCATTTGGGTCACAGTCGGGGAATTAGGGAATTATTAATTATGGTTTATCTTCTCTGCAGAAAGAGTACCCCTTTCGTTCTGTTGAATCCTTATCTCATGCTATGCGCATGCTCATTAACTAGATGTTCATGCACAAGCTATTACTCCTTAGATAACTGCAAGTTAACTCATGTTTTGACCCTGATTTAATATTTGTATTCGGCTTCTCTTGCTGTCGCATATCAAAATGAAAATGTTTTTCAATAAAATCCCCCTATACTGTAGATGACTTTACTTTAAATCCAATTGCATGTCCTCCTTTGTGATGTCTCAAAGTGTTTGATATATCCATTCTAATCTTTCTGATTTTATTTCCAAACTGTGTGATTTGGTTTCCTGCAAGTAAAAAAAAAAAAAAAAAAACAGTTCAAATTTTCGTAGTGCAGGTTTTGTCCTCTTGGGTATCTGGTGGGGCATTACACTTGGTATCATAGCCAGGTTTTAACACTGGGTGCTCTGGGTATAACAATTAGCCCATTAAGTAGTTTTAGATGTTTAGTTTGAAGTTTAAGTTTTCCCTTGATGGCCTCGTCTTATACCCGGATTTGTTTGTGTAGAATCATGCCTAGGAGACGGGGTAGAGGTCGAGGGAGAGGCAGAGGTCATGGTGGTGGCCGTGGGGCCAATTACCAAGAGTCACCTCCTCAGAGTTCTCATGAGTCAGATCATGAGGAACATCAGAGTTCACAGATCAACCAAGGTGGCGTAGAACAGAATCAGGGTCAGCTTGGGATGGAGGGCGCTCAATTGCGCCAATTATTAGAAGAGGTTCTGACTCGGCTTGGTCTGAGGCAGGAAGGGGAGCATTTAGTGATTCGGGAGAGAGAGAGATCTCCTAGGAGGAGGGAGTTAGCTGTGGATCAGGATGTTGTTTTAGCTAGTCACATGAGGGACTTACTTCGTGCATGTCCCCCGAAATTTGATGGATCAGGCAGTGATCTTGAGGCAGAGACTTGGCTTATCAATCTAAACCGATGTTTTGCGATGCACCCCTATGGTAGTAATACCAAGGCCAGATGTGCCATTATGCATCTTCGTGGGTTTGCTTCGGCATGGTGGTGTCTTGAGGAGCAGAAGCTCCATCTGGATATTGACTCTGTGTCTTGGGAGGTGTTCCTTGAGCGGTTCAGAGCCCGATTTTTGTCTGACCATTGGCGACATCGCCGAGCAGACGAGTTTCATGAGCTTAGACAGTTGGCTATGTCAGTGGAACAATATGAGAGGAAATTCTATGAACTTAAGCAATACGCTGGTATTGGTGATGACGAGGGCATGCTAGTACAACATTTCATCAGGGGCCTAAATGCCCACATCAGTGGTGGAGTTCGAGTGTTCGAGCCGAAGACCATGGAGGTAGCTGTGGAAAAGGCTCGAATTGTTGAGGAGAATCTAGCTATGGCCTTAGGTGGACAAACAGGCGTTCAGATTAGCAGTGCACCTCTGACAATGTTTAGTTCTCATGGTGACCAGTCACAGTCAGCTGGTCCATCTAGGAGTCACCAGGCACCCACTAAGGGTGAGCATCAGCAGCATCATTCCCAGTCAAAACCTAGGAACTCTCAATCTCAGTTTAGTAATCGGTCCTAGAGAAGGAAAGATTGGAGTTGGCATCGAGCTAAGCAGTATCATCCCGACCATCCTACTTAGAGTTCTCAGTCTACGTTTAGTGGAGGTAATTTTTCATGGTCTAGTGCACCTTCAGGTGATAGAGGATTCAATAGAGGTACAGGATGTTTCGCTTGTGGTCAACAGGGTCACATTGCAAGATAGTGTCCTCAAAAGGGAACTTTTGGATTTAGTCTGAGACCAGCAGCTTCCGAGCCGATAGTAGGTGATATCAGAAAATCGCACAGGGTGTTTTCTGCAGTGGATAACCGTTAGGCTGAGTACCAGGGTGCAGTAGGGGATATTTTTGGAAGAGGACGGGCATCATTCTTTGGAAATTGTGCACATCCTGCAACGTCGGGAGTTGACCCTTGAGGGGTGAGACTTGGCCCAGATGTGGGTCTAGTGGGATCCTAGTGTCAAGTCTTTTGTCTCTTGGAAGGGTGCATCTCTAATGTGTGTGTTACCCATTTTTGGTTACAGGCTTCAAGGAGTAAGCTTGGTCCTTGATGTAGTGCTTTCAGTTTGTTTATTCTTGGACAACTTTTTAGATTTGCATTCAAACTATGTGATGTATTTGTTACACCCTATGTTATTGTTTGATAAACATTATGACTCTATTGGTTGTTATTGTGACATTGTGATATTTTGATGATTAGATATGGTAACGGTTTGATAACATTATGATGTTTAGTTTAATGATATTGATGTCATTGTAATTTTTTATGTTCCTTATTTATGTTATGGATTGTAGATTAGTAAATTGTTTATTTGAATATGATGGATATGATGTTAATTTTAGGTGTATGCATTGATGTGTTGATATTAGATGTTATGTGTTGGTGATGGGGACAGTGTCTCATCACTCGCTTGCGAGTGCCCTATGACTCTGTGAGTTCCCCATCATGATGTGACTGTTTATTTCTTCATGCATATGTTTCGACCCATTGTTTTGCTACAGGTTGCAGGGACGCAGTATCGACTCCACCTGTTTATCAGGTCTGAGCATGCCAGAACCCAATGGAGCTGTTGTTTGGAGGTTATACTGGGTCCCCTACTTCGAGCCATCATCCTCATCAAGGATGAATCACAGTTGTCACAACTCCGTTTGTAGGTTAGTTCAAGTTGATTTGATTGATGTTGTTGTCGTTTTCCTTATGTTTCATATTGTGGTTAATGGTATTTGTTGGTATGTAATACATTGATGTTTTGAAGTGTTGTTGTATGTCTCGTTCCTACCCTATGACTTCCAGGAGTAAGTCGGATCGTAGGGGGGGAGAATGTAATGCCCATCTCTTTGCACCATCATTATGTGTTGTTGTTTGTCTCTATGGTTAGGTATGGCTTGGTTATGTGTTCGTTGGGATTAATTAATTGATTTTGCCCTTGATTAAATTAAACTTATTGTTTAGAATAGAATATTTAAAATAAAATAGTAAAATATTAAGATAATACAAATACATTATAAATAAGATTACAATTATTAAATCAAATATTATATTCGTTATATGTAAAATTTAAAAGGGCATGGTTATAAATTATAAATATAATAAATTGCCAAATGGTAAATAAAGAAAAGTAATGGAGATTAAATGAATTGATGAAGAAAAATAGTTACGGATGGAATTAAGGAAGATGATAGTGGAAGTTAACTAACAGAGGGGTAATTGATTTATTCTCGGGAAATTTATTACATTCAAGTGAGGAGAAACAAATTTTTAGTTCTTTGGTTTTTGCCGTGAATGTGCTTTAGGGGTTCTTGGGGTTGAAAGGGGTTTTGAGGAAAATAAAAATAGTCGGAAGGGTATTGAGCTCTGCACTCGTTGATTAGGAAGTTTTGGGAGTCTAACCTTATGGACAGTGGCGTGGAACTCAGAATAGCTGAAAACTTGAACCGACAACTTCTTCAGATCAACTGTTGGTTAAACCAGGTTCCTCTATTTCTGCTTTTCACCTCTAATTTTACTTGAGCGAAATAACTTAATACAAGGTTTTTGAAAATTATTGGGGAATTTTCTTAAATGTTTGGTTGTTTGAAGCTGAGAACATGTTTCCATGTTTCCTCAGTCATATTCTGGTTGTTTTTCAAAGTTGCCATGTTTTGTTTTATTGCCAAATCTCTTACTTCTATTCTGCACCGTGGACTGGTTGATGTTAACCTATATTCAAATGGATGCTCAAGGTAAAATGCAGAGTAAATAAACTTCTGCTTTTAAATATTTCATTTGAATTTTATCTGTAAAGCCATCACCCCTATTTTGACAGCCAATTAGATATTTATTGCTTTCTGTCTATGCTATGGTGTCGGCCTTTCTAGCATGCGTTGCTCCTTACCTTATAGTCTGCCAAATCTTGATACAAAATCTCTTAATCCTTCAAGTTGTAAAAAAATTAGATATATATATATTTCTCCTTAATGATGGTCACTTTCTCTTGGACAATTCGTAAACTAGACTTGTAATCTGTTGTCTCTCTAATCATGCATTTGGGTCACAGTCGGGGAATTAGGGAATTATTAATTATGGTTTATCTTCTCTGCAGAAAGAGTACCCCTTTCGTTCTGTTGAATCCTTATCTCATGCTGTGTGCATGCTCATTAACTGGATGTTCATGCACAAGCTATTACTCCTTAGATAACTACAAGTTAATTCATGTTTTGACCCTGATTTAATATTTGTATTCGGCTTCTCTTGCTGTTGCATATCAAAATGAAAATGTTTTTCAATAAAATCCCCCTATATTGTAGATGACTTTGCTTTAAATCCAATTGCATGTCCTCCTTTGTGATGTCTCGGAGTGTTTGATATATCCATTCTAATCTTTCTGATTTTATTTCCAAACCGTGTGATTTGGTTTCCTGTAAGTAAAAAAAAAGGTTCAAATTTTCGTAGTGCAGGTTTTGTCCTCTTGGGTATCCGACGGGGCATTACACTGCAGGCCTATATGTTCAAAGTTGCATCAACTAGTGCTCAATGATATGCCTTAATGGAGGTTGTAGGTAAAAATCTATCTAAGACTTCTTAAGGATACGCCTTAATGGAGGTTGTAGGTAAAAATTTCCTCTGTTTTCCCCTAGAATAAGGGGTGCCATGCCTTCTTAATGGCATGAAAGCTCCTCTTTTTTACCCACATTTTTTTCTTCTTTCCTGCTACTCCCTTTTTTTATTTAGTAGTGTTGTCTCTTGCATTTATTTCTTCAACCTCCTTACATTTTTCCTTGGTGCGCTCCTTCACATGAATGAACAACAAAAATAGTGGGGTGCCATGCCCCATTAAATTGTACTCTCTCCCCACTCGCTTTTTTCCTTGTTTCATTTATTTTATTTATTATTTTCCCCACCTTCACTGTCTAGAATGGATATCACTAGTTGGGGATGTGATAGTATCTCGATTAACTAAAAATTCTAATTACTGGAAAAAGAAAAGAAGTTGGACATTCCTCTTAAACTTGTCTTCCCTCTACCTTTTATTTTCCTTGATGATTGATTTATGCAAACAACCTTTCCTCTAACTTCAATTTCCATACATGTAACTTTTGTAGCAGGTTTATTGATTGTTGTTGTTATGTTGAATTTGTTGCTAGATTACCGTCATTTTAGTTTTTTTTAATATTATCAATAACCTTAAATTATATTTTATTATTATTATTTTTGTTATTTTTGAATGTGGTCAAAATATTGTCCTTCCATATCACATTATAAAGTCGTAAAACATTATGACTACAAATGTTACCTCATCTTAATTGTCTTTAATTTTCTCATGTGGCTTAAACACTATCTGCTTTTATGTATGATGATAGAAGTGGAGGAGCATCATGTAATATGATTTGAGGGGATTATCCTTGAACTTGCATGTTATGCTTCTCTCTTTGGCATTTTAATTTGTCTAGTTGCAGCTTGGTAAATGCCTCACTCCATCTCAATTTCATGGCTACATTCTATCATGGATTCTTGTTTTTATATTGTTCTATATCATTAAATGCACCATATATATGAATGCAGCAATAATCCGTTAAATTTCCATATTTTTGAATGTGCAATTTTGCTTATGTTGAACTAACTGTGTGAGTTGTTGCTTAAATGATAAGGCTGCTTGTAGAGAAAATTGCTCTCATATCCTTATGAACACAAAAAATCCTTTTTGGCTTTTACTTCTCTAATCTCTAACTTTTCAAAACATTTTAAAGTTTTAAATTTCATTAAGAAACGTGAATTCTATGTTTTTTTTTAATTCTTCCTTGTTTCATTAAGAATTGACATGTTATAGGAATCTAGAAAGATTAGTTGTAGACAAAATTACTCCTAATCAATTGGGTTATTTGAAAAAGTATTTTTTGGTTTTATCCCTTCTTCCACCTTTCTAAAACATTTTGAATTTTTAAATTTGGGCAACTAACATGAGACTTATGAGTGTTTAAATGTTGCCCCTTTTCGTGGTGTTCAACAAACTAAAAGTTGTAGGGTGATTATATGATTAAATTATTGTCAATTTTTTTTTGAGAGAGTTGAACTTGAGTGAGATACATTATTATTGTCCATCAAAGTATGTGCTAATTTAAGTTCAAGTATTCGAACTATGAAGCCTCTACGCACGTGTCACATAGGCAAGGCCATCAGAGATGAGCCCCCAAGACATAGGTTTGGCCCTCATGGCCTATTCTCCTATAACTACTTGGAAGAAAGCTTTTGTGAGTTAGTCATGTGTTTGTGATTAAAATTTGATATTTTTGTCATGTCCTTAACTATATTTTGGTTGTAAAGTTATGGGTATTACATCTCCAACCCATGTTTGGGAATTCATTCCAGTACTTTGCTTTATTTCACTAGACATACTTTGAGGATACATAATTCTCTAACGGTGAGTTCTCTAATTGCTAAATTGCAATACCTTCCACGTTTGACAAAGTGTCGATTCATTTTGTCATATTTAAGAGTTTGAGGATGGATATGAATTCTAATTTTGGATGGTTTCTTAAGGTTTGCAAATCGTGTGTTTGCCATTACAACAATATGAGACCAATAAGAGGATGAATTTAGAAGTAAATTGTGTCACATGACTTAGACTTGGCCAAAAACTCAAAAAAATCTACTCAAATACATAGGTCTTATATTTTATGTGATTTTAGTGCCCTTTTTAATATTAAGTTATAGTAGGGGAAGCCTATAAAATAGTTGTTTGTAAGTTAGGTCAATCTCATTCTTTGGGTTCTAACTCCTGATCCATCTATTGAGTAAGTTTCTCTTCCCCTCTTCCTATGTAGCAGGTCAAACCTTTCTATCTTGCGAAGAAGGGACTCTGCTAATGTGTCCTTATAATTAGCATAAGGGAGTCGCTTGGTCTAAATTTCTTTTTGTTTTTCTAAATTTTTACTCCTTTCCTTGATCTTGATCCTAGCAACTTATGGGCACTCAGGAGTCAAATGGGACCCATTCTTTTTGCACATGTTCATTAAGCAACATATTTCAAGATAATAAAGAAATCTTCTGACCTGTGCATTCTGAAGTCTACACAGCTACAATTTGCCTTCCATCTTGAACTCATGCATTTTTTTCCATCTTTATTGTAATTCTGTGGGAGGTAAATTTTCAAAATAGATAAAGAATAAAATATTTTAGAATTTATGTAAGTGGTATTTTTGTTCAATGTCCCTTTTTGGGATTTCCCTAAATCTTTCCCTAGAATCACAAGTTTGAATGTAGTTAGGGTTATAACTTACCAGTTAAATGCTTTAAAAGTAAGATAAAGATTGGTTTAGGTCCTACAATCATGTTAAATAATATTGGAATATAATTCATATGATCAAACATATATAAATATTTGAAACATGTAAATACATAACTATTAAACTACACCATATCCATATTGCATAATGGGGGTTTAATCATAATAGGAATTGGATGATTAACATGATAAGTCCGCCTGAAGCTATCCCAACTAAGCCCAAGAGCATGTAGTGTCCAAACTAAAGACAACTTTCCCCTTGGCCCCAAGCAGAAGGAACATCCAAGCTAAGGCAATTGCACCCTCGCGGTGGGCTACTTAGTGGGTAAACTTGTATCTGCATTCCCTATCCATGTCGCCTTATCCATAATCTTTATGATTGAGACTCCTTGAATCCATCCTAACAACCATTCATAATTTGGCTTGATAGGAAAGCCTTGAAAGGGGTGCCTATAAACTACTCAACCCATCTAAGCCCAAGAGAGCACAACATCCAAACTAAGACAACTCACCTCTTGGCCCCAAGCAGCATGAACATCTAGACTAAGACAATTCCACCCTTGAGGTGGGCTACTTAACATGGGAGAGCCTGTAAACTATATCTCCCTAACTTGCTTTCTTCAACCTTACATTTGATTGATCATAGGATAAAGATATACAAAATATACATATATAATTTGTTCATTCTAAAGGAATATAATCTATTATAGCAATATGCATGTGAGAGAAATCAAAACTTATTCATAAAATAATTACTGTACACTATCTCTAAAACTCGTACCAAATCCTATTTGTTCTATTAAATTCCTACAATTTCTTATATTAAATCTAATTGATACATTTGATTTGTAGATTGCTCAATTTTCTAGTAGAGGATGATAGAATTCTTATTCCCTTTTTCAATGATCCTTTCTATTGAATTCACTTCTTCTTATATCTATAAATGGCTAAGAGACACCCCCTTCATGGTATGTACTTGTCCAAGAGGCATGTCCATTTGTTAATGATTATCATTTAAGGGATAATTAATATTTATTAATATTATCAAGTTTATCACTGATATGCTTGTTCTTAAATTAATCTTTAAAATCATCTTTGTTTACTTATTTTAAATATTATCTTTACACTTAATCTCTACATTCCAATCATTTCCTTTATGATAGACGCCTGCCTTTAAATTGTTGCATTTTATTAATCATAATCACTTTCATTTTGTCTTTGAAATACAATTGTTTTCTAGAGGCAATAAAGGGATGTAGTCAGATCACTGCCCTCATTACATCATAATCACTGCATATATTAATCCATGCTTTATCCATTACTACTCGAGCGGGGGCATGACATTTTGTCAAGTGTCAAATTATGTAATATTTTATTAAGATTAAATTATATCGTTTTTCAATTAAAAGTTGTATTTTATGAGTAGTAGGTGTCAAATCTCACACTGTCAAAACCTCTACAATGGTAGGTAACAAGAGTAATGGCATGAGTATGAATGCCATGACAGGAGAAGAGGAAAAGGATATGAGCTTTCAATGCAGGTATGGGCATGTGCATAAAGGAGAGAGAGGGCGAGGAGATCATGCATGAACCGAAAAAGGGTGACTAGATATGAAGGAAAGGTTCCACAATTAATGTGGAATGGCACCCCTACCATTTTCCTCCAATGTCATGTGAAGGTATGGGCATCCCTTCTTTTGCATGACAAGACTACAAGATGCATGAAAAGATATGGTGCATAGAGGGACCCATGACACACCATAAAAGCATTTTTAAAGTAGTTTGGGGATATTATTTTTCCCTCTTAGGACATCAGCAATAGAGGTTTTGTGGAGAAAAAATCTAAAAGGTAGAGAGAAAATAAATTTTCAAGAAAGGAGAAGAAAATTACATGGAAGATGATTGAATTGGGTGAGATGAGTTGAAGTATGAAAAGATTAACTTGAGTAAGCCAAAATTCCACAAACATTTCCATTGTTCTCCCCGCCTAAGTGAAAATGAGAGCTTTGGAACAAGAATATGGATGCTCGACAAAGCATAATAGATAGATGTTATCATCAAAGGAGATATTCATGTGGGAATAGAATAATAGATGGTATTGGAGTGATTGTGCAATTGGAAGGTAGGTTAAGATTGGACATGGTGTTGGCGTGACTTATAAAAGTGTTACGCCTCATCACTAGAGTGGTGAGTGGAATAAGGGTGTTTGAAGACTAGGGTACTAGCAATAAAGAGCAAGCTTTGCAATGGGAGCATGAAGAGGGTAAAAAAGTGGAGAAAAATTCACCAAAAAGTGGGGTGTTCTCAAAAAATACCTGACGAGGGAGCAAACCCGAGACACAAAAACAATACTCACAACTAGCAAACTTGATTATTATTCAGTAAAGAAAAATCTTACATGCAGAGGATCCCAAATCCTCGAGCTCTGCGATACATGCAAGCTACAGAAGTTTCAGAAAAGAATTTCAGAATTACAGAAAATCCCCTTTTCGCAGCATGCGAACTCTCTCTCCAAAAAGCTACCCAAAAATTATAAACTAGCCCATAAATAGCCCCTTTTACGTTTGGAACCAAAAACAACATTCAAGATATGAGTTTTGGTGGTTTGGCGCCAAAATTACAATTTGAAATTCAAGTTTAAATTCACAGTCGACAATTAGCACATTTCTAAAATATGCACCAACTTCCAGCAGCCATAACTTTTAATCCGACCGTTGGATCTTCAATGATAACATCTTTTCGGAAAGCTCTCGAAAAGACGATTTTCCACA
>VDFB02388448.1:0-21210 GCA_007258455.2 Sequoia sempervirens | reverse complement strand
GAAGGAGATTCAAGAGTAGGTAAAGAGGACAGTCACTGAGGCTACACAAAAATTCAAGGAGAAGGTAGATATGTCAAGGAAAGATGTACAATTTGTAGTAGGGGACTATATTATGGTCCACCTTAACAAGGCAAGGTTCCAGAAGGGAATGTCAACCAAGTTGCAGATGAAGAGAGTGGGTCCATGCAAGATATTGGCCAAGTATGGCAAGAATGCATATAAGGTGGAGTTACCTACCGATCTAGGAATCTCACCAGTTTTCAACATAGCTGATTTGATTAAGTATAAGGGAACAGTCAGTGATGAGGTTCAGAACAGTTAGGAGATCTTCAAGGACATCAGTAATGTACCCCTACCTAATCAAGCAAAGCCTCAGGGAGAGCAGATCTTGGAGTCAAGAGTACAAAAGTCTACAAGGAACAAGGTGTACATGGAGCACCTTATCAAGTGGAAGAACAAAAATGAGTCAGAAGCCACATGGGTATAGGAAGATCAGTTCAATAAGTTTGGAATTGACCTGTTTTTGCTCTCCCCTTCCAATCCTTAGTGTTTGGGCTGAGAGGGGGAGAATGGTGCAGGAGCACCTAAGGAACAACAGGCAGTTTCATTAGGTAAATAAGAAACCTAGAGGAATAATTTTGTTTTGTTTTCATAAGGTCATGTTGACCATTGTGTAGATAGCTTAGAGGTGTTTTTGATCTCTAGGAATGAAGTGGTGAAAAGATGAATGAGTTTTGAAGCTCTTTCTTGTTTGGGTTGCTAACCTTGACAAAGGTTTGAAAACACGGTGTTTTGGTAGTATTTACTGATTAGGTCATGAAAAAGCCCGACCAAAGTTGATAACTAATTGAAGAACCTTATTTAAGGTGAGCCTCGACCTGTAAACAAGGTTAGAGGGATTGGAATTGGGCAAACATTTTGAGAGTTGAATAAAAACAGTGTTCTTGAAGGATATTTCTGATTTTTGTTGCATAACAGAGCTTTGAATGGATTAATATGATTACTATCCTATAGGTTGAGTGTAGTGTGGATAGTATACTAGCTTTTTGTGTCTTTTAATTTCCTTTGTAAATCATTTTCATCATTTTTTTGTAGATAGTTTGTTTTCTTTCATTTTCTGGCCTGAACCAGACTGTTTTTAGGAAATGGAGTGCTAGAGCACTTTCCCACCGTACAAATTGTACGGCCCTTTGGGAACAGTGCCTAGACTCCATGATTGTACATATGTTAGATTGTAGGCTTTTTATGTGTGCAGGAGTTGCTAGCAATGTCTTGCCCTAGGCGAGCCAGGCAGAGTCTGGCTAGGGAAGACAAGGAGTGAAAGACTCATATTTTGCAGGGGTGTTAAGGTTTTGCAAAATTTCCTTTTGGAGAATTTAACTGAGGGTCTTGGAAAGGTCTGGTGGATAGAAGGAGGCTCCATCAACCCATTTGGTGTGAGAAAACTCAGACAGTCTGGAAGCATCCAGTGAAAGGCTTGTAAACCCTAGTTTTAGACTATTTTCAAGAATTGGCTTTGTACGGCTGGTAAAGGCCCAAAACCCCAAAAATATTGGAGAGTTAGGAAATTGAACCAGGGATCTCAAAGAAAGAATGGGGTTTCTTGTAATATTTTAGAGAAAAGACCAGATTACTCAGAGTTGGAGGCCTAATAGGGGCTCTTGGCTAGTAGCCCTTTTTAACCCAAATGAGGGTTTGATGAAAGCGATGGAATGGTGTAGTTTGGTGGAACCTCTAGAAGCCATAGGAGGTTGGTTTGAAGCTATTGTAGACATATCTACACCCCTGCAATTTCTAAATTGTGTATTGAGGTGTGGTTAGTCTTTAGGGAAGATTAAAGGCTAAGGAAGAGTTAGTGTTATTACACCAAGAATTGTCTTGGTTGGATGAAGGTGATAGAAGTGGGGTTGGCCAAGAGAACCAGGGGTACCTAAATGTGCAAAAGGACCTATAGGTTAAAGTGGTGGAGTAAGGCACCAAGAAGGTCTTGCAAGCAAGACCTAGAGCAGGAATCTGAGATTGATTCCTCCAACCCCTCTCCCTATTAGGAAAGTAACCTTCGGATTATCATCCGATACATAGTTGAGGGGGACATAACCCCCCCGATTTTTACTTTCAACATAGGAAGGACTCTAGGGTCTCTAAATATGAATATTAGACTGACACTTCCTTCTGAGGGAATATCCCTGAAAAGTGACAAGGAATCAGACTTCGCTGGTGAGATTGGAGGTAGATAATTGAAATTGGCCTCCTCCTTCATCTTTCTCTTCACTTCACTAATCCAAAAAAGGGTGTGACTAAAAGTTTCAGTATCACTTAACTAGATGGCATTGTCATAGTTGGTTCCCTCTATCATATGAATAATGGCCCCCTTTTCCTTCTTAGCTTTTAGGTAGTGCTCATTCTCAATTATTGACTTTCTTGTTGTTAACCTGAGATGCACATCCTCGCACAAGAATTTCCAAATATTAGATAATGTTGGATGGAAAGTATGATGATCTCATAGGTTCCAGAGCTAAACCTAGTAGCTCTGATACCACATGTAACATGCAAATCGTTTACACAAATAAAATTTCCTAAGTTTTCACTTTCAAGTAAATAAACTATGTAACTTAACCATTGCCATAAAATTTTTCTTTTCTTGATAGAGAATAAATGAACATAGATGTCATAACAATAATCAGCATTGATTCCATTTCTAAAATAATATTTCACATATTACAATATTTCCAAAGATTGTGTACAAAGTACATACATAGCTCAATCAAGCTTCAAATCAATAGATATAGATGGTCTAGGAATTTCCTTTCAAATCTTGGTTGTAGTCGCCTATTGAGGAGGAGAGGCATCACTCAATCGCTTTTCTACCAATCTTAGACTCATATGTAGTCCCCTACACATCTATCATTCGATAGATGGCCCCGCCCTTCGACAAAGAGATTGGTGGAGTAACCTCATAACGACAACCATTTTGAGCTTAGTGTTGTGTCCTACATGACTAGAACTTGTAAACCCTATGATCCTAAATTAGCATGCATAAATGGATCACGATGAATTGATAGTGGAGCCAAAGGAAATCACACTACTTTGGCCAAAGTTTTCTCACTCAGTACTTTGAGTGATAGACATCCTACTCACATACACTACTCAAGCTCGATTTGACTTTAGGAAATTATAAACTATGCATAGGTATTTCCTTCTATAGGTAGTCTTTAACCTTAGAAACAACCTATTCCCTTTCCCCAAAACTCAATGGTATTTCTACCCACAAAGAATAAATATAAGTTACCCTCCCTTCAATGGGTAATCAAATCCCAAGTGTAACTTACAAGCTATTTAAATCAATCAAATAACTTTGCAATGAATAACTCTTAATCTATCCTTGTTTTATCATTCCTAGTATACTTATACTAATGATAAACAATCCCTCCTATTATGGAGTATATAAATAATTTCATAGAAAAGCATAAAAAAACTTCTTTTCCATTCCATAAGCAAATACTATGATTCACTAATGCAAGAATTCTCAAACAATTCCAATAAAATTAATCAAGACATTCATTCTTTCATGATAAAAGATAAGTAAAAGGAGATCAGATCCTCATGCTTGTAATTCACTTGATCCAATTGACTAATCTGATTCGCAACCTTCCAATGATAGCTTGCTAGGCTTCACTTCAACTACTACAAATGCTCAATGCAATACTTCACAATATACTCTTTCTCTAGGATCACAAAATAACTTAATTCTCTCACAATATAACTTAATGCTCTCAAAATAATAGAAACAAAATGAAACTATAGAATTGTGCATCCCAAATGAGAGAGTTAGCTCATCTATTTATACAAAATATTGAGACATTGATGCATAAGGAAAAGGTATGCCAATCAACACCACTCAAGCATGCAAGTCAACTCATCTATCACAAGAAAAAGGTGGTAGAATTCTAAGCAAAAACTCAACTTGGTATTCTAAAAATCAACCTCCTTGTGTGATAGCAATACAAGACTTTCAAATATGCACATGCTCAAAATATGAGAATCAAATTGCTAGAGAGAAATACTTCTACAAAAAATAGGGTATTCATATTATGGCACCAAGTTTCAGCCATCTCCCTATTCTTTTGGTCACAGGCTTATGAAAGAAATAGTCTACATTCACCGAACAACAAAAATTATTGTCGGCTCAGTCATAGACTACTAAATCGACATGTACAGGATGAATTGAATCCTATAAAATAGCGCCTCAAAACATCTTTGACCAAACACATTTATTGTTGTGGTCTATTTCCTTTTATTCATGCATATTAATCACTTACACAACATGTTATATACTCACGTTTCCTTTGCACTTTATTTGTAGATTTAAATGTGCCAAGTAATATCAATTTGAGTGCTTACCATATGGTGCGTAATACTTCTCATTTATTGACCAAACATATGCTTATATGAATCAACATTTATTATTTGCATAACATATGTATTAATCGACCTCAAATACATTGCATAATATATATACTGATCGACCTCAAATACTTCTTATATATAAATATATAAACATACGTCAAAAATATATGTCTACATATATACATGTATATATATACCAATGAATAGCTTTAATGCTATTTATATCTATATGTATATGTGTATATATTCTAATATATATATATATATATTCCATGTCAATCAAATATGTATACATTTGATATTCAAGTTAACATTCATATATATAATATTGTTTGTATATATATACCTTTATGTACATGTATACATACATATACATATATTGATATATCCGTATGGGCATTTCCATTTGTCACACATACATATATATTGACACATGTATACATATATATATATATATATATACACACACATACATCCGATTACACAATCAAGCACACATACAATTGGTATCTTATTGATAGGGAATGTACGTGTGATGTGTATAACATATATACATACACGTCACATTGTCCCTTCGATAACACCATGCTCATAAGCAACGCGTTCATAAGCATGCATAGGTACGTCTACCTATGTACTCTCATATACGTGTTCCTTCACGTGTATGATCTATCATTGACATGCATATGTATACATATATACACATTCAACGTATGTTCACCTCATCAATTAAGCATAGTATAAAGAAGAAACCATAAACTCGAAACACATAAACGTCATCCAAGAATGCATTCAACAATAATCAAGACCTTTACTAATGCAAACACATCATACTAAACAATGAATTATCAATTCCCAACACTATGACTAGACTCAACCATTCTACTGTGAGTGTGTGTGTAAACTCATTTAGGTTTCATTAATGGTTACCCGACCAAGTTCTTCTCCCTGAGTGATACTTCCCCTCGCTCTTGGAGGATTGAATATGAACCTACATCCAACTTAACACATTTCGATGGTACTCAGCTATTCGTCAAAATATGCATTTACATAATACTTTTCCATACTTAGAATATCCAATTCAATAACCATTCATTTCCATATATGCATTGCATCACATAATATTAAATGAAATAAACATTCATTCATAATTCATTGATAACAAAGTGCAAGCACATATATTCTCAATAATAATTCCAATTACATTCACACATGCAACAATTTACCCTAGCATAGTAATAGTAAATAGATAAACACACAATGGGGTGTGACAATTTTCATTATGTGTGCATGTGTTTCTTGCTTGATTGTGTATTTATTCTTTTTATTGTGTTTGTGAGTTAGCCTTTGGGGTATTCCATGGAACTTGTTTCATCATGGTACTTCATATCCTAATGCATTTTGTTATGTTCTATAATCAACTGAGTTGCTCGAATGTTTTAAATTACATGGAAGATTTACAATATTCTTCATCATACATTTCTTATAATTAACTATCATTCCTCATTTTGATCATCATACATAGAAGTATGAATCATACATAAACTCAATATCACAACACACAGTAAATATAATGGTAAAAATTCACCCAAGTAGCTATCATGAATTAATCACCATAGCTAGAATAGAGACCACAATAAGTTTCTAACACATCAAATTGAATAAATTTTTTGATCACAATTCCTTGTATATACACTATCCTACATAAATAAGTCCTCCAAGGTAACACTAAAAATATGCAATAAAAAAATCAAGGCCCTCAACACCATAGTATAATAAAAAAATTCAACAAAGAACACATATACAACCTAAAATTGTCACTAGATGGGTAATGTCGAATATAAAAATGATCAAGGAATCCAAAGATCCAACAATACTACTAACATAGAAGTTGTCGCTAATGTTATCAATATCAATAAGTACCAAGGAACATTCACAATGATATGCATACTTGTAAATAAAACTATTACAACATAACTTTCTCAACTAGTCCCATAGCTCTCCCAAGTTCTACACACTCAACAAATGAAAGGGATTAAAGATTTTCCATGTTGTTACTAAAAAAAATGAAACACAATATCAAATGAAATAAACCTCAACTCCGATATCATTTGTATAAATATCTAGGAAGAAACACAAGACCACAAAGAGAACCTACAAATAAAAACCATGTGCAAATCCAAGTAGAATGACCTTCTATCAAAAACTCTAAGTGCTCAAGTTGTGACTTCATAAAAGCCCAAAGAGAAAATCCTTCACAACATCCAACCATTCAACTCAAGGATCAAACATATAATGTGAATCAATAGACCAATTAGGATGCAATCCTCTCAAATCGAAGTAAGATGAAACCAAAAGATCCATTCTCAAAACAAAGGGAATAATCCTAAAACTATCCTCTATACTCCTCAAAGTTATCTTTACGATAAAATCATATACGTAAGAAGCAATAAAAATCCATGCCAAGTAATCCTAAAATAAACCCTCCAAAACTATCTGTAGCTCAAGACTCATTCCATAAGAAAATAAAGCAAAAATTAAAATGCATGTGAAAATAAGGTGGGAAATGCCTATTAGTTTATTCATTATCAAGAATATTGGCCCTATTTTGAACTTGCCAAACTTTGAAAATTTTGATTTCAAATTCTTGTTTTAAGTAGCTCCTAGTCAAAAATATTCCAATTATCCTCAAGTGTCAAATCTCTTTCCACTTTAGAGTAGAATCATCCATTGTTTCAATCAAAATCCTAGGAGTAGTCCAATTTGCCAAAAAAATATGGAAACAACTAAATCTCAAAATCCATGAGAGATGGTTCAAAATAATTTAATGGGGATTTTCCTAATAGTATTTCTCCTAATATGACAAGTTTTTAGATCAAAATTTCTTTCAATTTGTGAGATATTAGAAGTCTAATTTTTCACTAGGTAGTTTGTAAAAATGATTAAATCAAGAGTTTTATAAAAGTCGGAGCTAAATGGTTTGGAAAATAGGTGTTTAACATTATTATGCACAATGTGGAAATATTTTGTGAAAACATATTGATCTAGGAAAAAGTTATGCATACATCTTTGTTCACCATTCTTGCTTAGATATTGTGGCACCTCTCTTGTTTCAAAAATCAAATATTTGAAGCTATGATAGTGGTTGGATTTTAAAATCATTAAGATTCCTAAGACCCTTAGTATTCATGTCATTACCCTTTTTTGACATTTTAAAACCAAAATTTTATCAAAATCTTGAAATTTTCTTTAAATCCTAACCTACCTAGAACCCGTGACATTTCTAAATTCCTAATCTACTAGAAACTCCAGGTAGTTCCTATTCCACCCCAAAACCATGAAAAGTTCTTAATGCACCCCTAAGTCTTGATAATTCTTAAAAGAAGATTAAGTCCCACACTACCTTTCATTCACATTTTTATAATTTTATGGGCACTTCAAAAGGAAATGGGAACTTGTTAGAGGTTCCCATAGTACCAAGAATCTCCCCAAGCCCTGACGCTTTGAGTAACCAAATGTGGAAGTGTAAATAGGGTATGTGAATTGTAATTCCAACTCCCACAACCTCTGCTATTACTCTCTCAACCTTTTCTGTGAAGAATCGTTCTCTACTCTTCCAATAATTCACCATCCTCACAACAAAATTCTTTGCCATCTTTATCACAAGATTTCCATTTATATTCATGGCCTAAATGGTTTCAAATCCCATAGAAGAAAATGTTGCAAATATTTCTCATTCCATTGAGTGGGCTAAAGAAGAGGCCCCACAATAGTCTCAAAAGGGAGACGCTAAAGAAGCTCAGGATAGAATTAATGTTTTGGCCTATGACTACAGCCATTAGTCAAGAAAAAAAATTCCAAAAAGAGCATTAGAAAAGAATTATCACAATTCTTTGCTAACAAGATATTTGAAAGATTGGGGCAAGGGGCCTATCTTGATTGGCTAAAGCATCCTGTTGCAGGAAAGAGGTCACGAGGTCTAGTCTCCCCCTAAACCTGTGGTACTGAAGGGCATGTCATGCTAGTGCCACCAATCACGTGAAGATATTTGAAAGATTATTTATAAGTCAAAGGTCGAATAGTCATTGTGCTAAATGTGAGCCCTTGGAAGAGAATTATGTTGATACATCTTTTGTTCTTAGACAAGCTTCATCCTTTGTAAATATAAAGTTTACCCCCTTATTTGAAGAATTGCCCAATTTTCATAGACCTAAAAGATCCTCAAGTATATTATCCAAAGGACTGCAGCCAAGATGAAAGAAGCTTCATCTCTTCCAAAAAACTTGCAATTGAAGCATGGTAAGGGAATATCAAACAACCAAGGTTTAGTACAAAGGATAATAGTGGATGAATTAAATGTGGCATATCCCATAACAATTGTGAAGGACACAAATGACTCTTGTAGACTTTCATCTATGCATGGCCCTTGTGAAGGTGAAGAGCAAATACATATTAGGAACTCTCTAGCTCTATTTTTCATTAAAGGGAAATTGGGAGAGAGAATATCTATTTAGGTTGATGAGAAACTTAAAGAGTGAGAATAAAGACTTATGACAACATATGAAATGACTTTATAAGATGATGAAAAAAAAAAATGAAGGGCTTGAAATAGAGATAAAAATTTGTGAGAGAACATTCTTTGGAGTTATCAAATGAAATATAAATGTTAAAGGAACATTGTGCTTCCTTGGAACATGAAAATGAGAAGTTACAAATAACTCATAGATCTAGAAACATGATAGTGTGTACTGGATTTGGATATGATAATTTGAAACCATTCCTTTATACCCCTGAGAATGGGAAAATTTAAGCAAAGGAGAACCAAATTGAAGAAAGTATGCATAAGACTAAAAGGATGCATAAAAGCATTCCTAAGAAAAGATATGCCAAGAATCAAGATAAAAGGATCTATATGTAATGTAGAGGTTTGGAAGGCACAAACAAAAGCTCTAGAGATGGAGATATTACTTGGATATCTAGAAAAATTAACACAAGAGATACTTTAGTTGGTTACAGACATACCTACGGTCAACATATGTAAGGTGTTTGACATAATTCCATGACAATCATCAACTTGTCAAATTTGCACAAAGACTTGTCTCTTTATTATGAAGTCAATTTTACTAATGTTTATAATTATTTTTTATGAGTTGGATATACACACTCATTAAAATGAGTTGGATATTAAAAAGAACTTTGTAATATTTTCAAACATTTTGTAAAGTATTAAAAGTGATAGTTATAAATCAATTATAAGTCATTTAGGGGTTCAAGGGCTATAAAGGCCATATTTTCAAATGTAAAATGGGTTTTTCATTTTTCTTTTGGGTTCCAATTATTTTAGTTCTTTTTATGTTTTGAGCATAACTAAGAGATAAACAAAGGGTTTTCTAGATACAATTTTTTACAAAATGGTGTTTGTAGTTGTGTAACTTCAATGCCATAATACATGAAGCATTTATACGTTTTGCATGTTTTTTGTTTAGTTTACCTATATTATGTAGGTTGAATAGGTTAATTTTCTATATATTATTGTGGGAAGCCATTAGTCATCTATTAGAGAATTTACAAGCTACACAACATGTGCAAACAAATGCAGTCATAACCTTTGTATCTTGGTTTGAGTGTGTTGATAATATAGTTTTTCACACAATATGGGTTTTACATGTCATTCTTCCATTGTTTTTTGATGAGGGCTACACCGCCTAAAACCACACAGACACAATAATAGATACCAACACAGAAGATGTGAGACAAAAGAGAACTCACTTTCAATTAATTTTAGAAAATGAATTTACATATTCAGATCTTATATGCCACAACCTCGTGAGATTGATTCATTACAACAAAAATCAACTCTGAAAGAAAAAACTGTTATTCGAAGCCACAATCTACACTAATGGAGCCACCTTCTACAACCCCCTCAAATCCCTTTTTATTTTACCCAATAACTACCCTAGAATGTTCTAGAAAGTGTAAATTTCCCTTTTGTTTTGGTCCCAAAAGTCCCACCATTTGATTTCTAGCATAGGAAGAAATTTTAATGAAATTCACTTTTTATAGGGTCAACTTTGTGGGGCCATAACTTTTGATCTGGGTGTTTGATTTGCTATTAGTATGTATTGTTGGAAAGTTCTCAAAGAGTTCTATAGTGTGCAAACCCATTGTAGGTCGGTTTATTGACTTTTTGACTTGTTTCGGGCCCTCTAAAGTCTTCATATCTGAATTTGAAGCTGCATTGGAGAAATTTCCTGGGACAAAAACTTTAATTTCTCCCAAATCGTGCAGCGTATTGAGGTGATTCTTTTGCGATCGAAAATGTTTTTCAGCTCTACTCCTTTGAGTAAATTTTCAAGTCAATATGAGCTTGTTTAGGCCAACTTACTAAAAATAGTGACTATTTTTCGCTATTTTTGATGCATGACTGTCTTACACCCCTTAAGTGCCATCATGGAACTCAAAACAACAAAATAAAATAAGGAAAAACATTTTTTTGGGTGATGCAAGATTTCCCTACGCCATTGGACGCTCTTGCATCATTTTTACAAAATCATACTTATTTTTATTTATCATATGAATCTAGGAATGTATATTCTAATTTTGTGATGAACTTTCTTTATGCTTTTATAAGTTTGTGAAACCCCAATTAGTATTCATGTGTTTGTGACTAGGATTTCTATAATTCATTTTCCCATTAGTTTTTCCTTTTTACTTTTTGATGTTTTTGGTTAAAATACCATAAAAACCTCCAAATTTTATCATAGGAGGGAGCTTCCCCTCTCAAAAATTGAGAAAGACCACTATCCTATGGCAATCTATCCAATTGTTGGTACAATTTTCACTGCTCTTCAGGAAAAGCTCATTCTTAAGGATATAATTGTTGTACAAAATGTGTTCACCAACAGGACCAAGAGTGGGGAATGATATTACTCCTCTAGGATACACCAAACCATAATGAATCTCTCCAAGAACAATCTCCTCAATAGGTCCATGTCGAATCACATCCAATCGAGAAATGTAATCTCATCAATATTCTTGGTGAAACCTCATCAAAGAGTAACTATCTCAACACATAGTCTCCAAGAAAAAATATATTTAGGCTCACCCAAATCTAAAATAGGTGTACAACTGACCATAGCCTACCAACCAAACTCTAATGCAACATTACGATAACTAAAATATCATTAGAAAAATGATCATACCACTCATCTATCACATTATACCAAATCATCATCAAATCTTCAACTCTAGAATCAAGAACTCTACATGATATCATAAATCTATTTAAAAGAAGATCATATGTCTTGAATGAACATATTTTCTCCTAAGAGAATTTGTAAGTGCAAACTCTAATGTGCAATAAAGAGCTCACCATGGAATAATAACACCATTTCTATAAATTAGGGATCATTTGCAAAATTAGAAAATCATAATTAACACCTCAACCAAAGACTCCAAGAGTCCTCCATGGTTTTAATATATCAGCATCTCTAAATCACATTAAGGTAACCATCCCCCATTAATAGAAATCAAGATGTCAATGAGCTCTCATTGTAACAAGAAAGAAGATCAAATAATTCCTCCATGAAACCAATAAGCACTATAGAAGATCATCCATCACAAAGTGATGAATCCACATCACTATAAAAGCTCCCATTAAATTATGACATTAAGATACACATGACATCACGATAATCATTTCCTAAATGAAGATCACTTATGGTTTATATACAATTACTCAACTTAAACACTAGTAGCTCTACAAGTAAAAGAAGAACCAAAAGATCCAAATAAAGAAGGTACATCACCACCTACAATCAAGAATCAATCCAAATACCAAGCATACAAGAAAACTTTGTGACATTGTGATCACCATCCAATGTATTTGCACAAACAACTATGCCATGCCAAAGCCCCAAGTGTAAAAGGAACTTCCATGATACCATGATCACCACCTAATGTATCCACATAACAACCATGTAATACCAAAGCTCCAAAAATACAAGGAACATTCATGAAAGCATGATTACAACTCTAATGAGTCTCACATGCCTTGTATCATTGTCAACAACTGTAGGTTCTACAACACATCTGTATAAAGTAACAACACATTTATACCAAGTAACACCATCTCTTTGCCTCATAGTGACAACAAAACTAATGAATTGAAGACTAAACTAGACACTAAAATACCTAAGCATAGATGGCCCACATTCGAGTTATCTATGCAACCTATAAGTATAGATAGAGTACAAAACTATACAACTCATAGATCTCATGATGTAATATATAAATTCAATATCACATTGGTAACCATTTCAAACATAGACAAATAGAGATAAAAAAGTAAGTCTTATATGAATCAAACACCAAATCATCTCTAGATTTGATTTGTTGCCAACTAACAAAGTACCATAGTCAAAGGAACCAACAAATAGATAAAATAAAAATTTAAGTGAATAAATCACATATCAACATCTCCAAACCTAATCCACTATAAAGTGCTTATAAATTTTTCTTTGTCACCTACATGAATTCAAAAATTTAATATGATGTAGGAACAAAATATGACTTGTTGAACTCTAAGGAAAGAAAAACTAGCTTCTAACTAGTATTTTCTATCCAAGATAATAAAATATGAAAATACCATTGATACCAACATAGTACTTGGAATTTTTTTTTTTTTTTTCAAATATAAGAATGCAAAAGTTTAACTCCTTGAGTCAAAGTTATGCTCTCTAAAAAAAATACTCCATTAGGCCTCAAAAGCTAACACTTGATGGCTAGTAGGTGGACACTGGGTAACATCACAAATGGTTGACTAGTAATGATTGGTTTTGGTGGTGCCACCTTGGTGGTGGTGGAGTGGTGGTTTGGTGTTTACTACTAGTGTGGTCCTAGATGGTGACCTATTGGTGATGTGGCCACCTTGCATCCTTTGAGTTTTTATCCAATTGTAGATTAGTTACAACTTTATGTTGGGTGGCTATAGTCCTAGTGCCCCAATTTTTAATATTTAAACATTTGCATCCTTTGTATACCAACCAATTTTTTTTTATTCTAGGTATTGTATGACTATTTGGGCATGATAAAAATATGTTTTTTCTCTAATGACCTATAGATTTGTGACTGCCATTTCTAACTATTCCACCATATGGCCTATATGGATCCATATGGATTTTATATGGTTGTATGGATTGTACAACCAAATGTGATGTGGATTATTACACGGCTCTAAAATGGAAAAAAAAAGTGTAATGGAAAAAGGTAGTGAGTTATATATGGATCCATAGGTTTTTGGGCCTTCTAGAATCAATGACAAGGTTTATTTTTATCTAGGAGGTATTTAGCAGAAGCTCACCCCCGAAATCCTCATCAAAAGATCCTTGACCAAAAACACCATTTACTAAATATTCATCAAATATTACATAGAAAACAAGCCCAGTTTGTAAGCATATTTGTAACCTTAAAAATTTCTTCATTATTTTCCTACAATACCATAAGTTGAATTGTGCACAAGGATCTACTCATACCAAGGGTTAACAACTAGTGAGATATCCTCCCTTTACTTAAAAATTGGGCTCTGATACCAAATGAAAGGAAATTTGTATCCATAAATTAAACTATTTTAACTTAAACTTCATGAGAGAAAAGTATGCAAGCAAGTATTCATAATCTACAATGCAAAAGAATAAACAAACACACCGTTAAGTTGGCATACCATGTACCCTAGGAAAACTGTAATAACAAAAAAAACAACCTTTAAAATCACTCACATACTCAATATATTCTCACAAATCAATATTACAATAAAATTATAGATTATCTATGGAAGGCTTATGAAACATCAAGATCACTAATTGCACTCCATATGAACAAGAAAAGAAGAATCATGTAACCAAACATCCCAATCCATGCTTCCTCTTCGCACATATGCAAAGTTTACAAGAAATGCTCAATCAACTTTCAACCAAAAAATCAAAGGTTATGATAGTCAGCCTCAAAAATTATTCATGTGCTTTATTTTATTGGAAATAAGATCGCATAAAACCACAAAGAGGTATTACATAAACCATGTGCCTCTAAAACTATGAGCTTACAAAACCATTCCCCCCTCGTTTTCTTTTTGGTGCTAAATTTTCCCTTTTGTACTATGTTTTCCCATTATTAAATATTTTTCAATGTGCAATCCACATTAAATATTTAACGCAATGTTAAATACAACATAAAAAATAAGCCCAAGAATGTCTAACCCATGTGATACACACACCCTTGGATTCCCTAGGTACAACACATATAAATATTAATTTTACATTTTTAGTAGTATGCAAGGTGTACAGCACATTTCCCAATGAGAAATGACAAACACATATTGCATGGAGATGTAAATTTTTAATGAAGTGAAATTCAAGCAACATAAGATTAAAATAGAGGATTTATTGATGGATTAGGATCTATAGGGTCCACTCACTAGAAAGAAAAATTGGATTCATACAAGTAGATTGGGATGTGTTGCACATAAAAGTGAGGAGCCTTAGTCTACTCTAATTGAGAATGGATAATGGTTTAGGGTTTTTTGGATAATTTAATACATTTTCTAAGATGAATGGAATGATGTACCATGATACATCTATGTACACTCCTAAGAAAAACAAAGTTATAGAGAAAATGAATAGGAAATTGATAGAGAGGACTAGGAGTATGCTTATTGGTGTTGGTCTAGATTAGAATTTCTCGAATAAATTAGTTAGAACTAAATGTTACATGATTACTATGTAGATCCTATATTGATGCTTGTTGAAAAAACCCCACAAGAGGTTTGGATGTGAAAAATCCCACTTTACTATATATGTGTCTTTGATTCTAAGGCATATGTTCATTTTCCCAAAGAAAAGAGGTCTAAGTTGGACTAGAAAGATGTAAAGTGTATTGATTAGAATAATCTAAGTTCACAAGCAATCCTTCATCACCAAAACTAATAGTAGGTTTTGGTTTCAAATTTTCTTTAATTTTGGTGTGTTTTGTTGCTTTGTAGCTTTTGTTAACTTGATTTTATTAGAGAGTGCTATAGGAAGGATATTGGTTCCTAATGGACTTTAGAATTGTAGTTGTTCTACATGATACCTATAAGTTGCTACATGCTTTTGTATAGTTGCTACAAATCAACTTCATGTGTTTTTAATATGTTACAAAAAGGAAACATTTAGAATGTGTATTTTTGTCGTAGGACCTATGTATTACTGTGACAAGAGGACTATACATTTTAAAGCATGACACCTTGTTGATATTATAGGAAAATTAATGCATAAAAGGATGCTTTAAATATTAATGTTGAATTTATAGATGTGATTAGATAAAATTATTATTAGTATTGCATGCATAATAAGCAATACAAAGGATCATATGTTTAAACTTTTTGAACTACTAGTTGTTATCTTTCTAAAAGGAGGGAGTTTTTTTATTGCCTTTTATTACATGAAACCATTTAGATGATGCATTTCATATAATTACCATTGATTTAGTAATCTAATTTTCATTCTTAATTTGTGGTAGAATTCATTACATGTGGTAGTTAAATTTTGAGGTTGAGATTTCATTCCTTTTCTTTGGCCAAATCTCACATCACATGCCTATTATGGCAACTGGCTTCTTGTTAATTGGGTATTTCTTGTTGATTTATTTCTAGATGGTAGTATATTTAATTATGGATTTTATCTTTAACATCATGACCACATTCTTTTTGTCTATTTAATCTAATTTTCACATGGGAAGATTTGTAACTTATTCAAGCTTTATACTAGTTGTTCTTTAGTAGTGTAGTACGATTCTTGTGCTACTTGTCTATTCTTTGGTTGCAAGGTAATCTATCAAGTGATTGATCATGGGATATTTTCCTTGGTTGGGTCATTTAGTCCCTTTTGGCATCTATTTATTTCTTTCACATGGTAGGCCATTTTCTTTGGCCTTTGAACATTTTTGTTGTTGCATTGAGCTACTAGCTATTCTTTTGATTGTGTAACATTATTTCCTTCTAGGTCATCATATATTTTTATCACCACATAAAAACTTGAATTTATTTTTTGATAGAATGACATTACTATAATTTCCTGGATGGTTTGATACTTTCTTAAATAAGGTATTTCATTACAAGGGCCTACATGGTTTTCCTTCCATATTATTGAGCTATAGTTACCTCTAAATGACTTCTTGACTATTTATCTAATGAGTGAGTAGTAGGGTTAGCAATGTGCCTTTCTTTTGTTTCAAGTTAGCAAGAGATATGGTCAGTAGAGTTATTTATTAGCCAAGAAAAAGTTAGTAGATAATGTTCTACATTTATATACTTTTTTAGAGAGGAACAATCTTAGGTAGTTGGAGATAATGTTCTAGATTTATATACTTTTTTAGAGAGGAACAATCTTAGTTAGTTGGAGAGAGCAAGGAAAGGTATCTTTATTCATGTGAGAGAAATTGATATTTGGTAGGAGAAGAGGGGGAATGAACCCTAGTTGAATGAGAGAAAATGATTTAAACTATGCTAAATAGAGTTAAGTAAAGGGAAGATTCCTTAGAGTGTAGAGAGGAGTAAGAGGAAGGATGAGTGGAATCTTATAGAAAGAGAGAGATAGGTGATAATATGTTGTAGTCTACTATAAGTTAACATATTTTTGTGTTGTATGTTGCTATAGGTAGCTAATAAAATTACTATAGCTTATCATAAAATTGTTCACATGTTTCTTTGTATTATAGGAGGGTTAATAATGTATGGGTGTGTTGTGTGATTACGTGGGATGCTTTATTATGCAGTCTTTCAACAAGTCCCTTGATCTAGAACACATCATGTATCTTCATTAGCTATAGTGAAGGTGTGAAATAATACAATCTTTAGAATCTTGTGACTAGAAAGACCATGCATAGTTAGAATGTAATATTTAAGGGGATATGGTCTAGTTCCACTATTGAGCAACCACAAGATGATGCTAAGTTAGTTTTTCAGGTACAAGCATAGACTGAGAAGGCTATACCAGATGATGAATCAAAAGCTTGTGCTAGATTAGATAAGGATGAAAATGCTAAGAGCTCTTTGATGAGATTAGATAAAGAATCTCCACCTCAACCTTTGAGGAGGTCCACTTGAATGAGATGGTAACTAGAAAGGTATAGCCCACATTATTTAGATACCATTTTCCTTGAGTACTAACATTGATGAGCCTAGAATTGTGAATGAGGCAATACAAATGGATGACTATGAATCTTGGAAGTTGGCCATGGAAGAGTAAATGGTTGTAATGAAAAGAATGACACATGAGATTTTCTTTAGTTGGTTGAGAGTTAGAAAATTATTGGATGTAAATGGGTTTTCAAGAAGTTTAATTTAGATGGCACAATTGAAAAGTACAAATCTTGATTAGTTACAAAAAGATATTTTCAAGTTGAAGGAATTGATTTTGTTTAGATTTATCTTCAATTACTAAACAACCATCCATGTATTATAGTTATCTTGTTTTATTACATTTGACCTTAAGGTTAAGAAAATAGATATGAAGACAACTTTCTTACATGGTGAGTTAGAGGAAGAAATCTATATATCATAACCAGAACACTTCGTTAAAAAATTTCTTTTTCATAGTCGAGAGTCACTTCCATACTAGTAAAATCTCACCTAGGTCACTTCTACACTCGCAGTCCATTGCACATAATCAAAATTGATAATGCAAAATTTCAAAATATTTTTTTGAATTTTCACTTTACTATTCACAAAATTACATATTTTTTCATACATTTTAATGAACCTTTATGGATTAGACCTTCCACTACAATCCCATCTCAGCTGACAAGTATTTATAGAAAATCTGACTAAAGCTACCACAAGTAGATCTTCTGCCCAAAACATCCATCTCTTGTGACAAGTATTTATAACAGATCTGACTCAGGCCATGACAGGTAAATATTCTTTAATAAAAATCTCACAGCTAAAACTATGAAAGGTCAATATCTCCG
This sequence comes from Sequoia sempervirens, assembly GCA_007258455.2. Lineage (NCBI taxonomy): Eukaryota > Viridiplantae > Streptophyta > Pinopsida > Cupressales > Cupressaceae > Sequoia > Sequoia sempervirens. Next base: position 2,802 of record VDFB02388448.1, on the reverse strand, counting down.
CGAAAAAGAATCCTACAGTACCCAAACTATGAGAATTCTACAGTACCCAAACTATGAGAGGTCAATATCTCCGCGAAAAAGAATACTACAGTACCCAAACAATGAGAATGTACCAAGCAGACATGAACTCCTGTGTAAGAATATAAATTAATGATGGGCCTTTCCTTCCTTCAATCAAGATGTAATTGAAATGTACAGTAATTCTAAATGTAATTTCCATGTCAGAAACATTTGATGTACAGTGGTTTTAAAATATAAACTTTCCAGTACAATCTTACATGATGGAAATGGAGTAGTCTTTTCAATCAGACTGCTCTAGTCCTTATCAGAATTTTCAATTATTTTCCACTTTATTTTTATTCTAAGCTTCAAAATTTGGTTATTCTAAAGATCATCGATTGCTTGTCGGTTGATCTCAATCCTTTATTCCCCACCATAACTACAGAGTTAGTCTAAGAATTCCAAGGAGTCTAACTAGAACTCCCATCTTGTGTTACTGCAAAAAGCAAATTATCATGCCTTTCATATCAATTCAAACAATTTGAGATAAACAATTCTTATTCTGATAGTATGTAGTTTTCATAGTTCAGGATAATTATGCTGAGATTTTTGGATAAAACTGTACACAGTTTTATCTAAAAATTTCAGCATAATTCTAATTTTTCTCATATCACATTATAACTCAATCAAATTGAGATGAACAATTCTTATTCTCTTATTCTCTTTCTTTAATCAACTCGAAGGGATGAATAATTTGGAGCTTGCCTTCTTTTTGATATTGGAAGAACAATGTTGGGTTTGTAAGTAGGTTAATTTTGTGAGTTGTTGCTCGTTTGTTCATTTACATTGCAGTCTTCTTTTGGGACTGTCTTTTTCATTTTCTTTGTAATTCTTTCAGTTTTGATCAATATAAAATTGTTTAATTGTACACCTCTTTTCTATATGAGGGATATTGATTTGGTTAGAAAATTATCTTTCATGGAAGCTTTGGTCCGCTTTGCCTTGGTCATTCCATCACCCCCTCAACACTTACCATCATGCCTAGTGTATCACTACTATAAATTCTAAAGGTGTTCTAAGATAAGCATGGTTAGTACAATCTCTAGAGAATATTGTGTAGGCTAATATTTTGTGTATCACACACAAACACTTGTGGCATCTCATGCTACCATGCAAGCAATAGTTGATGCAATTGTATGTGTATCAATAGTCTTTCATATGATTGACATAGTTCACACATTGATGTAGAAATTTGTTGCACAATCAAATCTAGAAATTGGTTAAAAAATAAACAAAATGGAATCTGCAAACTTGATATCATTAATAATTCACACAACTCGGAACTTCCAATCATGTAGTCTATAGTTTTGCACAAATGCCACTTGCATCACATTTCACTTGTAGACTGTAGACTAGGAAAGTGAACCATCAAAAGTCCAACTACATGTAATTGGAAGGCCAAATTGTTATACAATATGAACTCTTCTATATTTATCTTCTTACAATATCCTTGCAACTCTATTGTATATATAGATATTTGACTCTTCACATGAGAGACAACAATGTAGGAGGTCTAGAAATCTAAGCAAAACAAGTTGATGTGTTAACCCGTTTCTTCATTCTTAACCTTGTTATTTATAACATCCATTGTACCCTATTCAATGAAAAGAAGTACAAATTTTCTAATGTCTTATGCACATTTGAATATGTCTTGTTTAATTATGTTTTATTTTTTCTTTGTATATTTTATAATTCTATCTTTCATTAAAACAAGATTATCCTTGAACCACCTCATATTCCCTAGCATACATTAATAACCTCTTGGCCCAACTCCATAGCGAAATACTTCATCAAGATCAATCTTAAATCAAGATATCATTGAGTAGTAGTCCATCCTAAATATGTTTGTGTAATGTCCCAAGGAACACATTCAAGGCAAATTAGTCAAGTGAACATTTTTTTTATGAAGAATATTTTAACAACTTTCAACAACTAAGATATGGCATTGGCATGTCACACTACACACTGACATGCACACAAGGTTTTGTGTCAAACACATTGACACAAAAGGCATAACAATGACCTTGTGGTGATACTTCATGTCATGCACAACACAAAACATTGACAACACTTACAATAAATCACCATTGCTTCAAAAAAGGTGGCACAAATGGAAGACTTAACAATTATGGAATGAAACCATCATAATGAACCTATGAGAGGGAAGAACCACACCATGATGATCAAGTCCTAACCCCATGATTGTGTTCTCTCATGAACATCACACATGATTAGGATGAGGGAACTATCCACCTCAAATCCATTCCCTAAACACTCTTGATGAGGCTCACAACACTATGAGAAACCTTTATGAGCGAGTGACAATTATGAGATCAATCATTATTTCTCTTCACACAAGGATCACTTATGAAGGCCATGGTGGGAAATATCCCAACTAACACAAGGGAATAGCCTTCATAAGAAATTGCCCCACTAGAAGTACCAACTCTCCATCATTTGGAATGACAATGGGCCATTTTTGTACAAATGCATGCTTCCCAATGTATTTAAAATAGCAAGACTTGTTGGAAAAGTGACAACATCAGAAGACTTGCAAGGCCAAGGGGAAAATGTATACAAATTTTCCCTAAAAAGTGCATGGAAGTACTCATGGACTAATGAAATGTGTAAGGAAAATTAGATGCGGAAAACAATTCTTCTAACGTCAATACCTCAGGAAAGAATGTAGATACACTTTAAAATTTACAATTAAAGTCCAATTAAGATGCACTATGAAACAGA
>VDFB02388447.1:0-21619 GCA_007258455.2 Sequoia sempervirens | reverse complement strand
AATGCTATGTTATACTTTTTTGATAAAAACAAGATAATTTTTTTGGCCCCCCTATTTGAACCCCTTAATCTCTACCATTTTAAAAAAATAGCAATTTATAGAGTATTTTTTGTAGTGTAGGAAATTGTATACCTTTACAATTTCACACTATGTTGCATCATAATTAGTTGAACAATTAAGCATCTAATTGACCAAATTATGCATTCCAAAGCCTTATTATTCCCATTTTATGAAAGGGAAACCTATATTAAACAATTGCTAACATTAATTAAATCACCTTACAAATTGAGTGTCTAGGGCTTAGGTCCCCTTTAAGTCCTAGGACCTAATTTCTAATATATTTTTAACATTTTATGATTCAAATTTGAGTTTGGGGAAATGTCGAGGTTTTAGATCTATTTTTCGAAATTGATAAAACCTACTCAAATACATCAAAAAATTTACTCAAAATTGCATCTCAAAAGTTGTCATTATGTTTTCTTTTTGCCATCAAATTGCATGTGAATTTAATCATCAAATTCTAGAAATTGGTAACTGAAAGAATCTATTTTCAACCTAAAACACAAAACTTAAACATTAACTCAAAAACTCAAAATTTAAATTTTAAAATCCTTGTACAAGGACCCATTTTCCCTTGGGTGAACCTGTCCTTGTATAGGTCATTTTTCAAATTTTTGAGCATAAATTTTTCTTTGTCTGCTTTATTTCATGTTGTCTACAAATCTCAACTTCAGTTCTAGAAGTGGTATTTTTCTATAGTTTTTTGCATTTATGTAAATTGATCCAAACAAGTGCATTGTTCAAAGGTAAAATTTTCATTTAAAAGACATCATTTTAAATTTTTTGCATTCTAAAATCAGTAAATCTCATATACAAAATCTAAAAATTATAATATATTTTCTTGTGTTTTCTCATTTTGGGTACACTTTTGGTTTGGTGAAACTTGTATGAGTATTGAAACCTAGTGTCCTATTTCCAATACTTCAGTGATACATAGTTTGACTCATGGCATCTTGTGTTGGTACATCCACTATGGATATTGGGTTTTCCAACTCTTTCACTCATAGTGTTCACACTAGTCAACCTATGTTTGAAGCCATCCCTGATGTCATCTTACCATCCACCACTTCCAATGATGTTGAAACCATTGTTTCTCATGTCCCTCAAGAGAACCTAAAACAAACGGATAAGGCCTTAGATAAATTTCAATATTGTGTGAGTAGAGACTATATCATTGGCACTGCACTTCTTTCCATAGATAACATGAGGAGAATGCTTGATAATAAACTAGGTATATAGATTGTGTCTAGCCTAGCCCACATTATTGATAATAATGTCCCTATAGTGGCTAGTTGTGCTCAAGCTTTGGGATACACTCAAATTCAAGGAGTAAATCAAATTCCTTCCTCTACAACCATAACCTCTATTCCTACATATACTAATGCAATTATTACTACAACTATGCAACCAACTAGCAACATCAATCCAACTTTAGGTATTTCCACTGGGAATCCTCTTAGCTTTTTGAATTCAAATACCATATCTCCTAATCCATCATCTCTCACAAACTTGCAATTCACTTATCCTCCCAACACATATACACCTTCACCATATTCACTTCCTTACCAAAACACAACCAATGATTTTTTCCTCAACCAACTTTTGTAAAAAAATTCATCCCTCCAATAACAAATAGCAACATTGAACCAAAATCAAAATGGATAGCCTTCACAATATGTCAAAGGAAACCCATTATCATTGGAGAAATTGAGATCACAAATTCCACAAGGCATAGAGATTGCTAGATGTGATAAGTATGGTGGTAAAGGATATCCTAGTAACAATGTCTCAGGATACATAGCCTTATGTAGTGACTTCATTTTTAAAGATGAGCTCTTGGCTAATCTTTTCCCTAGGTACTTGAAAGATACAACCTTGGAATGGTTTTTCTCTTTACCAAATAATCCAATTCCCTCGTTCAATGAGCTTGTTGATTACTTAACCATTTCCAAGTGCACATTGGTCGCAAGATGGCCTTACCTAATTTAATGCAATGTAAACAAAAGGATGATGAAAAGGTCAGTGATTTCATCTAGCACCTTATCAATTGCTTTACTTACAAATCAATATTAAGATTCTTGATGTCAATCTTTAAATAATTTTCATTGATAAATTACAAACAAAGATTTAAGATAAGCTTGGGATGATAAAATTCCCCTCCTTCACCCACTTGTGCATGGCTCTTCGTGACTATCAGAATTTGGTTAGTCATTGTGAAGCGAAAACTTCTTCCAACTATCTTGAAAAATCTAAATTCGTGCCTCAAAATAAATTCCAACCATTCAAGAAACAAAATAAGGGCTTTGTGTAAATAAATCCACCTCAAACAAATCAACATGTTGAGTCTCAAGTGGCTTCTATAAAAATAACAACTCCATACCAATATCAGGAAAAGAATAGGTAATTTACCCTCGTTACCCAATAACCTTCATTCCATCATGTTGCAACTCTTGGGTAAGAACCTAGTCACCTTACCTCCCATAGATCTCTTGATACCACTAATCCTTTACCTTTGAACCATAATCCCAATGCCTTTTGTCAATCTCATCGCCAAGTTGGAAATGATACAAAAAAATATAGACATCTTAAACATATAGTGCAAGACCTCATTGATTCTAATCATATATAGTTGGGCAACGTTAATGATCAAGGAAATAAATATGTCACCCCACCTAACCAAAATTTTCAATTCTTTACCAATCCTATTCCAAACCATCCCATCTCATTTGTAAAAGCTAGTGATAACAAAAATGATGCGATGAATGTTGATGATAATAAGAATGATAATGGATATGATATAGATGCTATGATTGGATACATTGATATTCAAAATCATAAGGGAAAAACCAAATTGTTTCTTGACATTGATTTCTCACAAAATGACATAATTAAACATGCACCTGATGGTCATTTTTACATAGCTAGAAGAATCAATGGAAAGCCTACTAATGGGATATTAATTGATCCTGTGTATGTAGAGAATGTGATCACCGAGGAATTATTTTTTGTGCATGAACTATATGAAGATTCTTATGAAAAATAGAAATAATGGATCAAAACACATGATGTTTTTTTCTCGCCTATGATAGGTTCATTCACTCTCTCATTAAAAGTTGGACCAAAACAATTAGATGTCTCATTCTCCATCATCCCGTCATTGGACAAGTTAGGCTATCCATGGCTATGCTCCATGTATGTCATCCCATCATATATTCATAAATGCTTAAAATTTCCATTTGGAAATGAAATTTTACTGTGCATCATAGTGGTTGTAATCATTTGTCTATCCATGGGAACTTTTTATTGGATTTCTTTTGGCCTAAACCTATAGAACCTATTAAGCCTTGTGAAGACTTATTTTTCAAATATTATCAAAAGTTCAAAGCAAAGTGCATAAAAAATTTATCCCTTAGCAATATTCTAGAGTCCATGAATGCTCTGCCTTCCCAACCTATCATTAATGAACCTATGATTGAACCAAAAGCCCTTCCAAGTAACCAAGACAAGTCTAACATAATTCCTCTACCCATGTCCTACAAGAGACCAAGAGGTAACCAGGAAATTCCTTTTGTGCCTCCTAAAATAAAATAAAAATATAAACCTAAAGAAAAATTGGTTAACCAACCTTTGATTATTGCTAAGTTCTCCATTATGGAAGAAAAGAAACCAATGGTTGATAAACCTTATCTCTATCACAACAAAAATGTGCAAGAAGAAACCAAAATGATAAATAAAGAGTTTAGGCATAGACTTCATCTTATTGCTCTTCATTAAAAGAAAAGAACAAACCAACAAATGAAATCAAAATCTAAACAAATCATAATGATTCTCCACCCCACAACAAAAACATGAAACTTACAATGGACATTTTATTAGACCTCTAATGTGATTAATTTGGATGATGAGAGATTGTTAAGATTGATTAGGAAGTGCATAATGAGTTGAATCTATTATTTTCCTCTTCCATGAACTTAGAGATAGAACAAGCTGTGATGATCCTCCTAAAAGAGTGCATCACCACCAGGTTGAACCTAGTGATTTTCCTAGTATGGAACTTGTTGTTGACCCTTTGGCTAGTTATCCTCCTTTCGTATACAATGAACAAGATTGGGATATAAACAACTTTCTATAGGTTTGCTTTGATGTGGCATACTAGTCTTTTCTTTGTCTTTATTTTTATGTTCTTTGTGATTGCATGTGTGTAATGTGATCCCCCATATCATGTTGATTGGTGCATCTTTATGTCTATGAGCTTTCTTTGGATGACCTGTGTTAAGTTGGTGCAAGGATACAAATAAATTGAACTCATCGTGGCATTCTTCTATTTGTATCTTCATTCTTCTATATTGTCATAAACATTATCTTTTGTTTGTCTTGTGTTTTCCTTTTGGGGACGATACAAGGTGTTGAGACATTTAGGTCTCTTCCATGTTGACCCTAAAGCTTCCTTAATTTTTTTTCTCTATGTTTCATTCTTCCTTTATGTTCCTTGTTCCATGAGGTATTTGGGGAATGATGACGGTTCCAAGCTCTATTATATCACTATAGCAAATACATGTGTGGACCCCAAATCTGTGGATCCCTTATGTGTTATCTTTGGATTGCATGTGGTGGAAACCTCTTCTTTATGACGCAACTTTATTTGGAAACATATGATTGGCATAGAGTGTTCCAAATAAGCTCTCATGGTCTCTTTTATCAATTGGAATTTATTGTTTTCTACTTTAAAGAAATTTCTCACAGCGTGGTGTTTAGCAATTCCTTTAAAGTGGGAGCATACATTGGAATTATTTCATTTTGGCATTGACAATTTTTATTGAAGCCAATGGTGGAACATGATGGATTCTAGGATTGAGAGATGCACTTCTAATGCCCTAATGAATTTTTTTCTAGTGTTCCCATCTTCCATATTCATTAGCATTTTGATCATGTTGTGGCACCTTATCAAAGTTATCAGGGAGTATAACTTTTGGTATGTTTGATGTATGGGAGCCTGTAGACCTGGCATGACTTTCCCATTTTCCACCTATTTGTGGGTACACACTAGACTATTGTGTGTTTCTCACCCTTTTTTCTTGGGGTTCACCTAGTGGACAACGAATTTCACTAGCCCTCATAAGTATTTTGTTTGCATAGTGGATAGTGGGTTTTCACTTGTGAACACATTTTATGGACAATAGTACAATTGTGACTAATCCATCCTTTTTGCATTAATTTTGAAATTGTATGTTTGTGCATCTTGTGTCGCTGTTGCATACATGTGTCTCTTTGTGCCTTTTTGGTTTTCCATGAGATCTTAGATCTTGGGGGCTTGATCATCCTTCTTGATCCTTGTCATCTTATCTTCCCAATAGTTGTATAATTAGACCTCTCTTGATATATTTGTTTACTTTAGTGTGAGTCTGAGCATAAGTTCATACTCTCACTAAAGTGGGGGCTAAATGTAGTGTAGAAAATTGTATACCTTTACAATTTCACACTATGTTTACATCCCCTTAATTAATTGGACTTAATTAAGCCTTTAATTCACCAAATTATGCATTCTAAAGCCTTCTTATTCACATTTTTTGAAAGGGAAACCTATATTAAGGTATTGGAAAAAGATTTTATATGTGTTTGGATTGAATTGAAGGTGTGAATGTTTCAAAAACTTTGTATGTTTGTTGGATTTGGCATGGATTGCTCTCTAATTTGAAGGTAATTTTTAAAATATTTTATTTCATTTTGAATTGTCTACACTCTTGTTATCCATGCTCAACCATGTAAGAGCATAGGGCCCCAAAGTATAAATCGATTTCCTTGCATAAATCTTTAATTATTTAATGTTATAAAATTCAAATGTTCAATTTTAAGCCAAGGTTATGGAAAAATGTCTAAGAAATTAAGAAATTGAAGTTTTAAAACAAAATATTGTTGTTATTCACATTTGAACCAAAAGGTTATGTTTTATTTTTGAAAATTCTTAGTGGTTAAAAATTTAAAATTTTGAGCATTCATCAATGGTGGATTGGGGAAATTTATGGTTTTACTTCGGAAATAATTTTTTTTTTTGCAAATTGGGAATGATTTATGAGGATTTAGAATGTGAGGTAAGACTCCCTTTTATTCTTTTGTCTAGATTATTTTTGGACCATGTCCAACTTTTTTTCATCCCACTTTTTGTGCATTAATTTATCTATCATACCCAAAATGGTAATTTGATGCATGAGGAGCCTAAGATTTGAAGGTTAGAAGTTGGTTAAGGAATGACTCTCAGTTTTTTTCAAGATCTAAAGTGGTCTATTATGATAAAATGGGGAAAGAGTTATTAATTGAGAGATAACTAAAGAAATTCATGAGGTAATTACAATGAATCAAGATAATTATGTGGCACACCTAGAGGTACTTGTAAAGGCTTGGTGTGAGTGCAAAAGATATACCATGCTCTAAGAATTTTTGTGGACCATGTTGATTGGGTACCCTTGTCATTATGATGGAAGACATGTACTTAATCACCACCTATCCATTCCTTGGGCTACAAATATGACACTCCTTTCCTTACCTCTAGTCTCTTCATCCTAGATAGCTATAGATTTGGTAGATTCATCTCTAGCCATGTATTTTATTGGATAAGACCTTGATTTTAATAATTTTCATACCTATGTTGTATGCTTAGTGTTTTCATGTATATGTTGTGTGATGTGGATCCCTCTTATTATTATTATGGATATGTTATCCACTTTGGCATGGCCATGCCACAATCGATCGATTATTTATGTTGGCATGTATGTCATGATGACTTATCTTGAATTTTTTGAAATGGATATTATGATGGTTGTTTAATTGGTTGAAATTTGTGAGAATACTCCCTTTTTTGTGTGCACACTTGTGGTCAAATAACAATATCCTAACACTATGGGGTGGAACTATGAGTTCCATATGGTTAGGTAACATGCAACCACTAATCGACACTTGCAATATCTTAGTAAAGCTTGGAAGGATTTGCAAATAGGAACCTTATATTCCTTGTCTTCATTTTTCTCATGATTTCTATATATAAAACATTAATTAATGACATTTGAGTACTTTTATATAATTATATTATTATTTGAAACCTACCACATAAGTAGTGATAGTGAGATCATTGATTTACCATGTTTCAACATTGGTGTCAAACACATATGTTTTTTAATATTCTTTTCATCATTATTGCTATGTTGGATAAAATAAACTTAGAGCATATTTAGATTTACATTTAAAATTCAAATTTAATGTGATACAAAATATTCAATTATGGTAACTAGGAATTTATATTATTTCTATTTTTCTAGTCTTACTTTTGATTGTAAGAACCACCTCAATGAGGTAAATTTGGATTCTTGCTGTGGTTAAAGGGTGAGAAGGGTGTTTTTTGGAACATTTCCCTTCATCCCTCATATTATTGGACTTGTTTTGGAGTCCCTTGTAGGCCATTTAACCCTTGGGAAGTGTCTCCATTTTTTTGTGTTTAGAGATCAAGTGTGATTATTTTCCTTGGTCTCCTAATAATTTTTTATTGTTACAAATTTCATGTATTATACTCTTGTTTTTGTGAGTCTTGGGATTTTTCCCTAGGTATGAGACCCAGTAATGATCATTTGTTCAATATTTGACCAATACTAGAGCACAAAAATAGGGCTACAATATAGTTTATGTACATAGAAATAGTTTCTAGACTCCAATGCATTTCTAGGACAATTGAGTAGTTGTACTAGTGCTCTTCTAGCACTAGTGTCCTTTATACATGCTAGTGTCCTTCTAGGACATTGTAATCCTCTATTTTTTAAAACAAATGGTGTTTCCAAGAATTTCTTTGGGAAATTTTGTATAGAAAATATGTTCCCCTTTGGCCTTGTGAGTCCTTCCCATGTCAAAACATTGTTGACTAGTGTCCCTAATTATAATTTATTCTCTCTTGCATTGGGAAGAATTCCTTTGCATGAAAGTGACTCATTGTCATTTTATTTGTTGGAGGGATTGTACCTCTTGGTGTTGTAACCTCTTAGGGAGGTTTGACCCATATTTTTGGATTTCCTTTGTTGGGATTTTTTCCTTGGTAAGTGTGTGTTGTGTCCAAGGAAATGGTAGTTGTTATGACTAGTCAAGGTATGACCAGTACCTCCTACTGTCCACATATTTCTTAGTTTTTCATTGGTGTTGTGAGTTTTTTTTATGTGTGTGTAGGAAGTTATATTTAGTTAGATGGTTCTTTCATCCTAATATTTTTTTTGTGAGAGAACATCACCATCTCTCAAGACTTAATCGTCATCATGGTATAGTCCCACTATCATGTAGGTTCATTGTGGTAGTTTCATTCCATGATTTGTAAGTATTCCACTTTTTCCACCTTTCTTAGAGCAATGATGAGGTCATTTATGTTAGTGTCATTGTGTCATGCTTGATACAACACATATATGTGTTTTGGCATGTTGTGCACATGTTAATGTCGCATTGTGAATGTTGATTCCATTCTTGTGTCATTATTTTTAAAAAATGTTCTCTTGTCTAATATCCTAGGTGTGTGGCTTGAGGCATTACAATTGGATTCATCAAGAATTTATGGAAATATGATTGACTTTCTCATAAATATAGTCTATTACCTAGTTTCCTTAGTTTCCTTCAAACTTTCCCTTCTATTGTTATCAACCTTGTTATTTGTAGCCACCTTTTTTATGGTTGATGCATTCCTTCTAGTGGTTTATAGAATATTCATTCTTAAGATTCCATCGATCTTAGCCTTGATGTCCATGTTTATTTTCCCACCCCAATATTACAGTTGTTAATTTTGTTGTGATGAGGGTTGTTAAGGTTCTAAGATTATTTAATTCACTCAAGTGTAATTGCTATTGTTCTCTAAAATGTGAAAATATGTCTTTTGATTATCTTAAAATATTTCAAAACACCATATCATCATAATTTAGAGATCTACAAAATGTTCCTTTTGTATATTTGGTATATCTCTCTAATATATTTCATATTGACATGAAATGGCCCCATACTCATTAAAATTTATCAATTCTTATTATCTAATACATCATTACTCACAATAAAACTAGGCCACTATAATAGATAGGTTTCCCCTTTATAAAATCATCTTATCATTTAAGCATTACATCCAAATTTTGTTTAATATCAATAACTAGTGGTATTGTTCCCAAACTTCAATCATATGTATTCTACTACTATTGCCACTCTTTTAGCTTTATTTCATAATTGTGTTCACATTCTAGAGAAAATATTATTATGGTGTGGAAGCCTCCTAAAAACATCCAACACTATCATTTTCATCAAAATTCAAGGATATTATACTCATCACTTAAAGAAACTCTTAGCATAATTAAATATTAGCTTGCATATTTTTTTAGTTATTTCTCTCAAGCCACGTATATCTAAATTTCATAATTATATTGTTTGAATTCTTATTTAAAATTCTATTATACCTCATCTAATTTTAAAATCTTGTCTTTAAATATGTAATTGTATACTAGTGTATGTATCATCAATTTTATTTTATTTTGATTACTTCCTTTCTATCTAGCCTTTATAACAAATCTATGAAATAATCCCCATGTTAGTTTAGGGATCATTACTTTGTATTGGTCCTACGTTGCATAATTTTTCTCCATCCATCTACCTTTTGTAGGAACTTAGCTTTCTAAACACTTTTGTCATCATTTCCCCATCTTTCCTATCTATTTTACTCCTACTAATTTCTTTATCTATATATAAACTTTGAAGCATCTAGATCTATTTTCTCTCATATGTAATTTAATACTTGCATAGTTCTCTTTACACTTTAAATTCTTTTTCTTGAGAAGTTCTATAATAATTTACAAGTTAATTTTGCAACCTATTTGAATTGGAGTATATCATAGGCTATAAGATTAATCATCTTTTTTCAACTTAGATCCAAGGACTAAAGGGTATCCATTCTATCGAATTTTCTTGAGGCACAATCTTATCTTCATCCTTTATTTATTGCATCTTTGAGGGATTTAAACCTTGGTGGATGGTTTAATAAAGGAAAAAACCATCACCCTCACCAATTGTGATCAACCAAATTCACTATATCATTTTTTGGTTTATGCTTTACAAAATATTGTATTTGGTTGTCTAGCCAATGCCCAAACTCTCACTAACTAGGTAAGCATCTCAATATATGCATTAGATATAAGTGGTTTTCCCTACTAACGAAACCATTACTATCTTTTTCCTTGGTTGAATAGCTAAGAACATACTAATATTTTAGTCCAAAATGATTATTGGGTTTCCATGTTGTTGCATTAGATTACTCAAAATGGTTCGTAAATAAATAAAAAAATTGTACTTCTTGGTATGTTTTAGAACAAGGAACAATCTCTTAAATGATAGAAAATATTTCAAATGATATTGACATCAAAATGTAGGCTTTTGTAGGAGGGAAAACTCAAAAAGTGTTTTTTTTCTAATTGCGATGAAATCAGTAGTCGCTATAGGTGTTGTTTTTGCCATCTACCATGACAATTTTAAAATTGTTAGGGGGGGATGAAATTAACTCTTTGTTAAGAATAGTGAAATAGTCCTCTTTTTTGTGGTGTTCTATTTTCTCAAATTTTATCTTCTTATTGACCATGAATGAGTTTTACCTATCAACCCTATAATAGTGCAATATTGAGCAATGGACTTCATGAACCCATTATCAAGGACTAGATAGCCATGTCCAACCACCAATAAGAGTAAAATAGCACCAAAAATTGTAGATAGGTCTTTCCTCTATGAATTTCAAATTTTAAATTTCAAATATAGTTGTGGGTGGGAAAATTATTGTAGGGTAGGTAGTATGTTAAGAATAGTGAAATCATCCTTTTTTTGTGGTGCTCTATTTTCTCAAATTTTATCTTCTTATTGACCATGAATGACTTTTACCTATCAACCCTATAATAGTGCAATATTGAGCAATGGACTTCATGAACCCATTATCAAGGACTATATAGCCATGTCCAACCACCAATAAAGTAAAATGGCACCAAAAATTGTAGATAGGTCTTTCCTCTATGAATTTCAAATATATTTTTGGATGGGAAAATTATTGTAGGGTAGGCAGTATAGTCTATAAATTCCAGCCTATGTGCCCATTTAGAATCGGGTGACACCTTGTTGATTATAAGAGGAAAATTTATAGAGCTAAGCTATAGATCCTAATGTGTTAGTTGATTCTTAGATGGCACTCATGTAGCTAATTTATTGATCTTGATGCATTGGTTGATTCTCACCTCTCTTTTATTATCTATCAAGGTGCCTCTATGTATGTTTCTAAGAGAATATGCATGCAGCTTATAATGATCAGTGAATTTAATAAGAAAAAAGTGTTGTATTGATACATTCTCAACTTGTCTTTTTTAATTTTTGGTTGTTGTATTTATGTTTCTTTTGTTAATTATTGTATCATGACCTATTAAGTTCTACTCTGATAATGAAGATGGTATATATCTATTATAAGAATTTTGTTTTTTCTTTTAACAACTTCAAGTATCCATTTTCAACTCTCATTAGCAGAACAAATTTAGGCTTAGATTTAGGATGGATGAGGATCCAACCCTCTGATCCTAAATATTATCTTGTAGGGACCACCCTCATTATATACCTACATTTCTACCTACAATGCTTTCCATGTTCTCAATCTTGTGTGATGTATTAACCCTTGAATAAGGCCTTTAGACTGAGTCAACATTTACCTTTGGAAAGAGACATTGGACCCCATTGGTGAGGTAAAATAAGCGTGCCAAGACAATAAGAATCCATGGATACTAAATCAAGGTTATATAAGATGAGTAACACCATAGAAATAGTTTATCAATCAATAGAGACCATGGAATGCCTATTGGAGATTCCCATGGAAATATTGAACAATGGAAAGCCCAACTTCAATGAAGGAGAGTCTTCCAAGGGTGAAAATAATCTTACCAACAAGCCTCTATTCAAAGTGGAAGCTAATATTTTTTCATTTTGAAGGTGGTGTGGATGTAGAGAATCTTGACAATTGGTTGGCATCATTAGAGGTAGACTTTAGCATGCACTCTATCTTTAGAACAAAAAGTATATTCGGTAGGTTGAGTTTTAGCAAAGCATGCTCTAACTTAGTTTGAAATATATATACATAAAACATAGGATAAGTTCTATGGTTTTATGCTCAATTATTCGTATAAATTAATGCATCATCTGCAGAGAATATACGAAACTTGCGAGTTTTCATGAGTTAGAAATTGTCCTAAGAAATTTTATTTGAACTCATTGGTGAGTCAATGCTAGTCTCGCACTCCCTTGACATGATGCAAGCATGTACACAATTGGTACATGACTCGAACATGGTATTTTTTTCCTTTAAAGCCCCAATATGACCGCCATTCTCTCTCACATAGCATTTGAACCCTCCCTTCAGCAATTGAAGGAAATTGAGAAGTTTTAGTTTTTTTAATTTTTTCTAAAATTTTTCATATTTCTTTCATTTTGAAAATTTTCATTTATTGGAGAGTGGATCTACATATTAAATTATTATTATATTGTAATGGTTACCTAGTTTTTAGACTTAGAGTTTAATAAAATCATTCCACTTGAAGTTAGACTTAAATTATTTTTTATGTTTTATTTAGTTTTTACTTTTTAGCTCATTGTAAGTTCATATGAGAAAGCCTTTGCTTCTTATTTTATTAATTGAATGTCTTGGTAATATTTATGTGTTTTTCTTTTATAATATATTGTCAAATTCTAAGTTAAACTTTGGGATTGATGAATGCATGAAGATCTAGGGACTACTACTAGTAGTGACAATTCAAGGAATGCTCATAACACAAGAAAGACCTAAAAGATTTTGTACAAAACTGTACGAATCAACTAGTGAAAAAATTATGCCTTTTTGTTGTCAAAATTGTACCAAAGTTTCCTTTTAAAATTATGGATTTTTATGGGAAAATTATGACATATTCAACTCAAAATCACACCATTTTTTTCTTCAAAATCATGCATTTTTTAGTCTGCAAAATTGGGACCAGATAAGAAACATCATGAAGCCTATTTAATCAACAAAAATCACTTTTTTTTCCATGACCAGAAGGTAAAAATTATGCATTTTTTTTGTAGGTTTCCAAATCGCAATGGCTAGGGTTTCAGTATATTTTTTGGCAATTTTCTTTTTTTTAAATCAGGGTTGTTTTTGCAAACTGTTCCCTAGGGCTTAAAAAAAATGATTCCTTCAACACCCTAGGGTTTCTATAGCTACAAAAGAAATTGATGATTTTTTAGAAAATCATGGGTTTTTTTGTTGACTATGGTTTGACTAAAAAAATAGGTATTTTTCTTTTTTAGAAAAAAAATTAGTATTTGCAAAGCTAGGGTTTTACGAATTTTTTTAGGGTTCTTGCAACAACATAACTAGAGGGTTCTTTTGTCTTACTTCATGATTGCAACTTACAAGAGAGAAGAACAAAAAGCACTTGCAACCAAAAAAAAAGGCACAAGTAAATGGTCACATAAGAAAGGACAAGATCACAACAAGGATGCAACAAGAAATTTAAAAAACATCATGTCATTATTGTGGTAAGGTGGTTCATATGAAGACATGCTACAAATAAAGGTCAATTGACCAAGGAGGGCCTTAGCAAAATAAACATAAGGCTCATGGCACAGAGCATTTAGAGAAGGCATCAACTTTCTATGCATTTATGACTTGAAGGTTAATAGATCAATCAAATTCATCTACATAATACATTGATTTAGAAGCATCACATCACTTCACCAATAGGTGAGACTAGTTTATAGAGTACAATACTTGCTCTAGTTTGGTGATCTTTGGTGGTGGTGACAAGTACATAGTTGAAGGAAAAGGGACTGTGCAAATAACCTTTGGAGGGAAAAAGTTACTTTTTCTCAATGTTTGTTATGTATTGAGAATGGAGCTCAATCTACTTTCTATGAGTCAAATTATGCAACATTGTCCTAATCTAGATGTCATTTTCAACAAACATAAATGCAATATCATTGACAAGGAGACAAAAAGACTATTGCTTTTGGTATAGAATATCAAATATTGTATAGATTGGTTGAAACTGGAAAAGTCAAGAAACATGCATTGATAATCAAGAGTGCATAAACCACTACTACACTTTGGCATTAGTCATATGGACACATCATTTTTTCCTAAATCTCTCAATGGACTCAAAGAACTTGGTAGATGGAATTCTTGACATTCAACAACAGATAAAGGGTATGTGCAGAGCTTGCTAGGTAGGGAAGCAACATAAGACACCATTTGATGATAAGAAATCTTGAAGAGCCAAGAGATTCCTACAACTAATTCATGTACATATTTGTGGACCAATAAACACAACATCAATCACTAGATGTAGGTATTTTACTTTGTTTTTCAATGATTTTAGTAGAAAAATGTGGGTATATATTTTGAAATTAAAATCCCAAGTGTTCAATGAATTTCAAAAGCTCAAAGGATCAATAGAAAGAGTTAGGTTGTGCTATAAACCCTCTTAGATATGATAATG
Source organism: Sequoia sempervirens (assembly GCA_007258455.2). Lineage (NCBI taxonomy): Eukaryota > Viridiplantae > Streptophyta > Pinopsida > Cupressales > Cupressaceae > Sequoia > Sequoia sempervirens. The sequence continues at coordinate 7,010 of VDFB02388447.1, read as the reverse complement.
GAGGAAAAGTTAGTTCTAAGGAATTCAACTTTTGTGCTAAACATAGCATCAAAAGATAGTTTACCACACCCTAAATACTCCATAATAGAATAGAGTAGTTAAGAGGAAAAATTGTATTATCATAGAGATGGCTCGATGTATGATGGAGAACAACTTTTCCCAAAAGGTTTTGGGGTCGTCCACACAAGTGATGAAACATAAGACTCCAAAGGAAGCATGGTTTGAGAGGAAATTGCACGTTAGTCATCTTAAGGTCTTTGGTTCCATTGCATATGCTTGGATTCCAAATGAAAAGTGAACCAAATTAGATCCTAAGACTAGGAAACTAATGCTTATAGGGTACACTAAAAATCATAAAACCTACAGGTTGATTGATGTATACATTGAATGAGCTTGACTTTTAGTAGAGATGTGATTGATGAGGAAACGGGGCCATTCCATACATTTCCAAAGTTCCAAATTACTAACCAACCTATTGTGACTAAAGATTTAGATATTCAACTTTAGAAAGCTCCACTTGAAAAAGGGGATTCAAAGCATGAGGAAAGAGACCCAATTTTCATTAATGATAACCTAGATCTACATCTATATGACACAGATACAGGTGGCCAAGTCATGATGACAATGTTGATTTGGATGTAGAGAATTTTAAGAGACCAAAGTGGTGGGATAACACCTTTGGAGATGTTCAGATAAGTGAAATGGATGAGGGTAGATTAACGAGAGGCAAGAGAAAACAAAACACAATTAACTTTTCTTTCATGGGAAATATTTAGGAAGTGTATGAGCCATAGGTGTTTGTTTATGCAAAAAGAAAACCAAAATAGGGAAAATTCATGGAAACCATTAAGAATAAGATTAGGGATCTCTTAGATCTTCCACCAAGGAAGAAACCCATTGGTTGCAAATGGGTGTACAAGGTAGATGGTACATTAGACAAGTACAAAGCTTGATCAGTTGCTAAAGGGTTCTCATAGAGAGGAAATTGACTACAAGGAGACATTTACTCCTATAGTAAAGATGAGCACCATTCAATTAGTTCTATCCATGGTAGCTTAGTTTGGTTGGATAGTCCATTAAATGGATGTGAAGAGTGTCTTCCTCAATGGAGACATAGAGAAAGAAGTGTACATGTCTTAATCACAAGGTTTTCAAGTTGCAAGGAAGGAGCATCTTGTATGTTGACTGAAGAAAGCTCTATATAGCTTGAAGCAAGGACCCAAGGCACGGTACATCTAAATTGGGAAGTATTTGGTTAAACAAAGGTTCCAAAAAATTCCTTCAAATCTAAATTTTAATGTCAAAAGAAGTGGTAATAATATCATTGGGTGATATCATTATTACAAGTAGTGAGGCAATTGTGTAATATCACTTTTCCTCCTAAACTAGTTTAAGTGTTAGCAACGAATTTAGAGAATTAAATATTAGAGTGAAGATAATTTAAAATTTGCAATATTATTAAAATGGAAGTGAATACCAATGCAAAAGAAAATATTTGATAATTTAGTAAGAAACTCCAAAATAGATAATTAACATGATAAATTGAATACACATCCATATAATTCATAAACATTAACGCCAAAGTCTATAATTAATATTCTCAATATATTTTAGAGTTATTGGTTTTCAATACTTATCTAAATAATAACACTTAGAAAAGCTACTCACCCTAGGAAGATGTCAGTGGTATTAGCTCTTTCTATGGACCCATCTAGTAGGAATAAGCATACTTTTCCGCTCTACACAAGTGTTGATTCCAATGAAACAATTTTTAACACTCATACAATACCCAAGCCCTCACCAAGATGGTCCTAAGTGCACTTATATACCCCAAGTTTGACAAACACACTTAGTCCTAAGTGCACTTATATTTTGATGAGATGTTGAAATAGACATGAATGTTCAAAATTTGATATGATGCTCTTTTATTCAACTTATTAGACATCAGGATGATGTCTCTTTTAAGAGGGGAAGGATGTCATAACCCAATTTTATTGCTTATTTATCATAATATGGTAAATTGAGTTATTGGAGAAATTCAATTAAATATTAAATGGAGATTCTAGAATATTCAAAAATTGAATGAAAGAAGTTGACTGATGTTGACTTTGCAAATTTTTGAAAATTATTTTATATATTATCAAGAATTGAATGTCACTAATCAATTTGCAAGTGCAAGTGTGTGTAGTTGCAGGACGATGGGTTGAAGGATGAGAACACGATTGAAGTAGGATCATTTAGTTGGATCAAATGGTAAGCTAGTTGGAATTTGGGTGCACACACCACAAATGTCTTAATGATTTGCATTTGACTGATTTGCATATATAAAAGAACAAATTTTTCCTGATTTGAATTATTTCAGTGCTTGAAAAAGAATGGTTTGTAGATAAAATTGTCCATTCAAACTTTGTGATTTGAAGGAAACGAAAGCAAGTATTGTAAAGAAAATTATTTTCCTTAGAAGAAATATATAGAGAGAGAGAGATGCTTGAAATGAAAACAAGTTCCTTAATTTAAATGATAGTGTATGGAACCTATAAGCCATTCCAAAAAAATAAGCAACTAGTCTATGAGTGCATATATAAAAATATATATATGCATACGTGTATGTAAATCAAATACATACATATATATATATATATACATTATTCGAATACACATGGTAAATGTGAATGAAATCATTTAAATGCATATAGATATACAATATATAAGCATATATGTATATACGTACGTATACATATTCAAATTCATTTTGCATTTGAAGTTGAGAACTGATACATTATGAATTGGCCTGTGGAATCAATGAGAAACCATAAGGAAAATTCACGATGGGCATGGCCTACCGAAGTCATAAAGACAATTTTCAAAATTAGAAGCCAACAGCATGGCCATAACACCATCGCCCCAGAAAAACATGCAAAAGAAATGTTGTTTCTATTATTATTTTTAAATAAAAGAGAACTTAGGAAAAAAGCATAAAAAGAAGAAAGATTTTTTGGGAATTCGAAAAGAAAAGGAGCGGTCTAACTAAAAGACTAGAAAAATCTAAGGAAAGAATGACATCATAGTTCGATTGGAAGGTAATTTGATCTCCATGTTTTTGCATAGACTAGCTTTATTGCTATTATCTAATCATGCAAGAATTTTTTCCTTCATTTTATCCAAGTGATATCATGGCATCATGTAAAATGAGATCGCTATTTTTGTATGTCAAATGACTTGAAGCCGAATGTATGAGTAGTTATATGTATTGATTTCCACCACATGAAGGATGCATGGCCTACAACCTATGCAGTGGAAAAACCGAAATATCTTAGAGCCTTTGTGGCTATTGTATAGAGCTAGGACGAGGATCGAGAGCCTCCAATGGCTCGGCCTTCACCTTTATGTTTGCATAAAAATACTTAGCCTTATGTGGGCTATCAAAAAATATTTTGATTTATTGTATGTGTTTCTAAATGTATATCCTTGAGAAGGATCAATTTTGATCTTATGGGAACAGTATGTATTCTCTGCATTTCATTTCTATTATTTCTAAAGCTTATTATTAATAGGTTGGTGCTTGTAATGGGACTTGAACAAAGCTCTTAGAGCTTTGCATATATGTATATTTCCTTTTAATGGGAAGCTGACCCTGTTTAGTAAAAATGGTGGAAAGGTTTTCTATGTTAGAAGAAACACCAATCCATGCTAGGTTCCATCTTATTATTGATGGCTAACCCTTGAATGTATAATGATACAGACGAAAGTCTACATGTAAAATAATGTAGCATGCATGGTATAATAGTAAGCCCTCATGGACGATTTCAATATTTGTCTTGAAGCTTAGAAGAAGACACCCGACCATTGAGATCAGTCGATCTAGAGCAGCCATAGTTTGTTTTGTTGCATCCTAGAAAGGCATGAGTACTATTCAAATCTAAAGTTTTTTATGCTTTCTCTGACTGAAGTGTTTACTCAAGTATTTCATTGACAAGCATGTTGAACATAGTTTCTTATACTATTATGTTGCTTAATGAATTTCTAGAGATGAAAGTGTTCTAGAATTTGAGTAAAAGATATTTTTTCCTTATGTATGAAATGGGGCTATTTGATTATTTATTTTTACAACAAACAGAGTAAACGACATTTTTTATCTTTAAATATGACTGTTTAGTCTGAAACAAAAATATGTTGATGTAAACAATGGTTATTCTTTGCAAATGACTTTGTTTTGTTGAAAGTTATCTTTGAACAATGAATGTTCATATGTAAAAAACTTTTTTTATGACTATTTAGTAGGAAACAGTACTTATTATGTTCAAACAATGAATGTTCACATGTAAACAGCTTGTATTATGACTATTTAATAGGAAAAGGTACGTATTTTGTACAAGCAATGAATGTCCATATGTAAACAGCTTGTATTATGATTGTTTAGTAGGAAATAGTACTTATTATGTTCAAACAATGAATGTTCATATGTAAACAACTTGTTTTGGGACTTTTTAGTAGGAAAAAATACTTGTTCTATTAAAACAATGAATGTTTTTATGAAAACAACAATGTTAGAATATCACAGTTGTAATAATGCAACGACAGTATCTATGAAATTGTTAGCATAGACTTGTTCTATTTTCTTTATTTTTGACAAAGAAATGTCAAATGGAGTATTATTTTAAGATTGCAATCTAAATTAATGATTATTTCAAAATGTATGCACAAACTTTAACATTAGTAGGATCATATATGTGTATGAACATAGACTTCGTCTATGTACGTACACATACTTGTGCAATACCTTCTTTTGTTTTTAGTATATTTTTGAAAAGGAAAATGCTTAAGATGCTAAGTAGAAAATAGTCATAAGAATGATATGACTGATTGTTGAAATACTCTGTGAATCATAGAATTTGATTTCAGTTTAGAGTATAAATTAGCATTTTATTTCTTCTTTTGAAGACATTTGTGAAAGAACGTTTAAAATGCTAGAACAGAATAGTGATACCTTAGTTGACTAGAACACCTATGGGTAGATGATACTAGAGGGTAGAAAGCTGTTATTGGATGTATAGTAGAAAATTACCTTCTAGGATGGGTGCCAAAATGGACTACAGAGAGTATAGGTTTGTTTTACCATAACCTATTGTTTGTTGTTGTTGCAACACATTTATTATGCTTGGCCAAGCAATATAGTTCATTATGTATGTATGAATGAACTTTTTATTTCACTCTCTACCATTCTTAGCATAGGTCATGAAATTTCTTTTCTAACTTGTAGATAGAATTGTATGTTGATGTATGGGCATGCACCAGATTCCACCTTGTAGATTGTTCTCTTACTAAACTTTTCATGTAAGGTTAGGCATTTTTCAAGTTGGAAAAATACCAAGGAAGCGTAAGCTTTGTGGTTGGGCGGTAAAGCGCTTCAACCATGTTCTTTTCCACTAGTGGAGGTGAGCATTGAAGAATAACCTTAGTTGTTCACAAGACTATTATAGTCTTAGATGTAACTTGATGTAATTCATTCTTGTACTTGATGTAATGTGTACAATGTAATGACTTTATGGCCTTAGGATCCAAGTCAAACTTGATATTGTAATTTGACTTTTGAAGTGAATATAAGAATCTTTGACTCATTTTAAATAGACATGTGTAGCTATGATTGACTTTAACCACTAGTTATGTCTTTTTAATTTGGAGTATATTCATGTTTCATTTACAATAATATTAATTAAGTAATAATTTCTAATGGGTTATTACATTTTCTATTAGAGCTTAAGGTTCAACTCTAGATCTTTTGAGTCTACCATAGTTGACTAGGGGTAGTTGACTCTTGACCCAAAATTTGGATGTCCTAAGAATTGACCGAATTTGAATTGAATGCAGGAATGTGAAGGTCAAAGGAAGGATGAAGAAAAGGGGAAACTGTTAGAACCTCACGTAAGAATGATGTAAAGGAAGGAGATTCCAAGGCAAACATTGAATCAAAAATTCCTAATGATGAAACTCTAGCTCAAGCTCTTATGCGACTCAAGCTAAAGAGAGGCTTAAAGATTGAGGAGAAGCAAACGCCTAAGATCAAAATACCCTCTGCAATTTGGACTGACCTCTAGGGTGTGGACCTAATGCACCCTTACTAACTAAAGAGGAAAGGGAGAGCTTGTGTGCTCAACCATCCTCTTCTGCTAAGTCTGAAGTAAACTCAAATGATGATCCAGAGGAATGTCCTCTTTCTGATAGCAAGAAATCATAATGATGTAACTTGAAGCCTATTATAAATAAGTTTCTATTGACTCGCCTTAAATATAAATAAAATCAAATGATATTTTTTTGGTTTGTTCAAAGAAAGACTCTAAAATCTGAGCATTTTGCATGAACGTGTATGTCTTCTATGTTGAGGGATGTATGCATATGAAATTATGAGATGTAGCATAAGAAAATTTATTAGTAGAACCTTGTGTTATGATGTGATAAACATGACTATGTTGCAAGATAAGTGTGGTACATCATGGTGACCACAGTCAAGACGAGGGTGGTAGTGGTTCCTATAACGAACCGAACAAGAGACTAGAGAAAATTATAGATCTTCTAAATTGGCAAGAGTCTCACATGGATCATATAGAGAAACAATTTTGAGTGGCACGCGAGGATCAGGACTATAGGAATGCAAAAGGAAATCAAGGAGGTGGTGGTCTAGGGGTAGGTCCATGAGGACAAATTGAGGAAGAGCTTTGGAAAGAACTCAAAAGAGTAGCACCTCCCAAGTTTGATGGAAAGGCTATTGGTATAGGAGCTAAGGCTTGGATTATAAAAATGGAAAAATACTTTGGGCTCTATAACCTTTCTAAATAGACTAAGGCAACATGGGCTACGTATCAACTCTTACGTGAATTAGCAACTTGGTGGGATAATGATAAGTTAGAACAAAATCTTTAGCCTGTCAAGATCACATAGGAACTCTTCCTCCAAGCTTTCAAGAAATGATGGTTATCGTAGATTTTCTTTGAAAAGAAAGTAATGTAATTTCA
>VDFB02388446.1:0-28634 GCA_007258455.2 Sequoia sempervirens | reverse complement strand
GTATATTTTTTCACTTTGGAAAAGCCAAGCCAATTGGGACATTTTTTTTTTAAATTGGCAACATGAGTGATACCTTCATAGGGAGTTGATTGGTCTTTCACTTTTGAGGTAAAGAGCACTAAAAACTATGAGGGAAAAGGAGGTAGAAGTATAACATAAAGTATAGAAATAATAGAGATCTAAGATAATGTAATGGGTGTATAGATAAATCTAACTTTGTATAGAAGATATACAATTAGTTGTAAATGGTCATGGTAGTTAAATACAAGCACCCTACAAGGTTTTTAGAAGGTTCTCCATGATGAAGGAGCGGCCATAAATGTAATTTCTATTTTTGAATTTAATACAATGGGTATGGGCCCCTAGGCCAAATTTATTGATTAAAAAAAATTATAAGTAATTTAAAAAAATATTAATATTAAACTTAAGTGAATTTGTAAGTATTGGAGGAAATTGTATAGTAATTTGGTTGATATTTTAATTCATGGTTTATATGTTGAAACAATTGCACCATGATATTATATTTTTTAGATGGATATAATTAGTTATAAGATATTGCATCTTTTTAATTTACCACAAATATGTTAAGAAAGTTATGATATTATATTATTTGGATGGATATAACTAATTATACAATATTGATATATTTTTAATTTATGATTTATATGTTGAGAAAATATATTTTTTGGATGGATACAAACGATTATAAGATATTTATATTCTTAAGTGGTTGATTATAATATATTTATAATTGCACAATTAAGAAGGAATCTCTTTTGATTAAGTTTTCATGCTTACAAAATCTGTTTTCATCAAAATCTTCTAAAAATTGAACTTCACTTACATTTTACATATAAAATAAAATTTATCATAAGTAATTAAGTATTCTTTGACAGAGGGGTGGAGGGCCTAGCTCGATTGGCAAGAGGCAAGAGGCCATGAGGTCTAGTCTCCCCTCTGTCCCCGTGGTACAAGAGGCTATGTTGCACGTCTTTGGTCATGTGAAAAAGTTTACCAACACACTACAATTTATAGGGAGGCTATTTGATTAAAAAAACTACTCTTTGACATAATTAGAAGAGTACAAAACTTTATGTAAAATCTATAGTGAAAAAAATAAAAAATATTATTAAATTTATTAATTTATCAAAATTTTAAGAGAAAATTGTAAAGCAATTTGGTGTCTTTTAGAAGAGTACAAAACTTTATGTAAAATCTATAGTAGAAAAAAATAAAAAATAATATAAAATTTATTAATTTACCAAAATTTTAAGAGAAAATTGTAAGAAATTTGGTCAAATTAGGTTTAATCGAACACATACTTCATATAATATGAAAAAGGCATGCATACATTCTATGCATTTTTCAAACCACGTGTCAAACATGGGAATTAACTCTTTGGAATTCTAAGTTTTAATCCACTTTATCTTTGTTTAATAAGTCAATGAAAGATGATGTTAATGTTATTTTGCCAATCACTTTTTAATATAATCAATTTTCCATTCAAATATATTATGAGACATTAATTTTAATTAAGTTGTCATATTTAGAGAATTTATTTCATCAAAGTTGTTTTTATTTGATTTTTATTTTATTTAGGGAATTTATCTTGGTGTATGATCCTATCATTCTTATCAATTGAATTTTATTTAAAAAAGTATAATATTACAAAATTTTATATAAAATTTATGGTGAAATAATTGTAATAGTAAAATTTATAGTGAAATAATTGAAGAGACAATTGTTCTAATCTCACTAACCTTAAAAATACTTTTGGGACGACTATATTTTATACTTTGATCAATCATAAATGATGCAGGAGCATCCAACGGTGTAGGAAAATGTTGCATCACCCAAAAAAAATGTTTTCTTTATTTATTTTAAAGTTGTTTTGAGTCCTATGATGGCACTTAGGGGATATAAGACTGTCAAGCATCAAAAATAGCGAAAAATGAACACTTACTATTTTTAGTAAGTCGGCCTAAATGGGCTCATATGGATGTGAAAATTTACCCTAAGGCGTAGAGCTAAAAAGCATTTTCAGTTGCAAAAGAATAACCTCAATACCCTACACGATTTGAGAGAAATTAAAGTTTTCTTCCCAAGAAATTTGTCCAATGCAGCTTCAAATTTAGATATAAAACTTTAGAGGCCCCAAAACAACTCAAAAGGTGGCCGAACTGACCTATGGTCAACTCGCATGTTTTCGAGCTCATTGAGAGCTTTCCAACGATATGCAATAATAGCAAATCGAACACCTAGATCAAAAGTTATGGCCCCACGAAGTTGGTCATCCTCAAAAAAATGAATTTCTTAAAAATTCCTTCCTAGGCTAGAAATCGAATGACTAGACTTTTGGTGCAAAACAAAAAGGGGAAATTTGAACTTTCTAGAACATTCTAGGGTAGTTATTGGGGAAAATAAAAAGGGTTAAGTGGGGGTTGTAGAAGGTGGCCCTGACGGTGAAGATTGTGGCTCTGAATAGTAGATTTTTCTTTTCTGAGTTGTTTTTTGTTGTAATGATTCAAGCCCATGAGACTGTAGCATGTAAGGTTTGAATCTGTAATTTCATTTTCTAGAAATAATTGAAATAGAGTCATTTTCTTGTCTCGCATATTCTATGTTGGTATCTATTGTTGTGATTTTTGTGGATTTTGGGTGATGTAGCCCTCATCAATGAACATGAAAAATACACAACACATTTTTAACAATTTTACCTCAAATCTTAAACAAGAAAATTATGATACTACATATTTTAGAGAATTTTATGAAGTTTTAAAAAAAAGGATACAATTATTTAATCAATGTTAAATTTTTAAAATGCAATATTAAAAAATATTTTTATAATATGAGTTATTTTTTCTCCATTTTTATTTTACTTAATTGCATCAATTTTTTTTGAAATTTTTAACTTTTGTAACAACTTTTCTATTATATCTATTTTTGTTTTATTATATATTTTATATCTTTCTAAATTTTAATTCTTACTATTTTAACTTTTGTGATGCATATCTTCTATTATACCTCTTTCTTGTTTTATTATTTATTTTACTTTGATACATTTTAATTTTAATTTCCTTTGAGTATCCTCCTTTAAGGTCATTTTTGTACTTTGCTTTTGACTTTCCTTTGAATCACTTCCTTTATTTTTTTCCTTTTAATTCTTATGCTTATAATAATTTGTATAATTTATTTATTTTTGTTTTAATTTTTATACATAATTTTTTAATTTAAAAATTAATTTTGTTATATCTATTATATTATTTATCATAAATTTTCTCTGCTAACTATTTGTTAATATTTTGAGTATACTCACTTTAATAATATTTTAATTTTTTTAAGTAATAATACATATAAATTAGATGCAATAGTTAATTATTCTAATCTAAATATTTAAATATCGAGTTTATCTTTTTAGGAATGAAGACAAGGAATCCTTGTTATGACTTTCCTTATTATGTTGAGAGGTGTAGTTACATTGATAACAAAAGGTGGAGTATAATAACCTCATAATACTTAAAAAACTAATTGACCAATTTTTTTTTAAGTATAAAGATGCCAAAAATTTTATCATATAAAGACAACTTTTATAATTTATTTGTGTTTTAATTTTTTTACATATTTTTTATTAAAAGATTAATTTTATTATATTTATTATTTTATTTATCATTAATTTTCTCTTCTAAATTTTTATCAATATTTTAAATATTCTCACTTTAGTAATATTTTAAGTAATAGTACATGTAAATACGATGTAACAGTTAAGTATTCTAATTTAAACACTGAGAATATTGTGTTTGATTTTTTAAAGAATGAAGATGAGAAATCCTTGTTATGACCTTCCTTAATAGATCTTGCAATGGAACAATAGCCAACATTGTTTAATTAGTGTTTAATTTTTTATTTTAAACTAATTAAAAATATTTAAAATTTATTTAACAAATTTCACTTCAATGTTTGTAAAATTTTAATGGTTCAAATAGATCATTTTTTTACACAAATATAAAAACAAACAATTTTTCTTCATTTTCATTGGGCAAGATTTTCTAGATTTTCTATTCGAGAATAGAGGAAGCACAAAAACTCACAATAAGAGTAAAATGAATGACATGTGGCCTTTTTGTTTTTCTTTAGTTGAGTTTTAACATCAAAGATCTGCAGCCATAATTTATTAACAATTTGAAAAAAAAAATTAATAATTTATGACTTATATTAATATTTATAATGGTGAATATTTTTGTATTCTATATGTTTAAAGTAATTAGAATTTATTTACAAAAAAATTTAAAAAACTTACAATTATTTTATATTATAACAAATTTTTAATATTATTTTTTAATATATTTTAATAAACTTTTAGAAATAAATAATAATTATTTTTATTAATTTATATTTTTTAGTTATATTATTTTTGTTGGATATAAAAAATTCTATCAAAAAATAAAAAATAAAAAATAGATTTTTTTTTAAATTTTAAATTTAAAAATTATATTAAATTATCATGAAACTCATAATATCATTTGAACTTGAATTAATAGATATTAAAATAATTGTTTTTATTAATTTATATTTCTTTGTTGGATATTAAATATTGTATCAAAAAGTAAAATAAAAAATAATAGATTTATTTATTAATTTTAAATTTAAAAATTATATTAAATTATCACAAAACTCATAATATCATTTCAACTTGAATTAATAGATATTAAAATTTCATGGTTTTATTTATTTTTATTTTTAAAAATTGCAAACAAACAAAAATATTTTCTATGCAAGTTGTAGATAAAGCAATTAAATTATTTGCCAATAGGCTATATATTGTGGGCACAACCCATTGAAATTTTCTCACACTAGCAAAATCAACTTTGAGGCAATTTTGAACAACTACTTTTTTAATAAAACTAATATTTTCTTTTCATATTTTTATATCTGCTTCCGATCACTCTACTTTCATTTATTGTAAAAAGATTGAAGCAACAACTGAAGGAGATATTTTTCTATGGTAGGGTTTCATAGATTTTTCTTGCAAACTTCACCCATTTTTCCTCATCGACATTGTTGACACCATGACACAACTTGTGCAAAATATTGAGGTAAATCACTTTCCATACTAATATTTCTTTTTAAAGGTTGCAACAATCATGTTTTGAGTTCAATAATCAAGCCCAATGGTGGCTACAGTGGCTATCACTCTTTCTTTCATTGGGATTCTTGATACCTGTTTTCCATTCAATCTTTATCATCTTCTGAACAACAAGAAAATGGTGTGCCCACAATAATTGACAATTTTGGATTATTGACAAGTTTTTCCTATATGCATTGATGCTTACATATAGATGAACCATTTTTCCTTTACATCCTTGTCCTGGTGGAAATTTTTAAAGATTTCATTGGGTCTATTTTTGGTGGATTAATCTGTGCTTTTATAAGTGACATGCAAAATAGACCAACAAAAGAAAAGGAGATGGACTCAAATCTTTTAAACAAACACAAATATTTTCTACGTAAGTTATAGATAAAGCAATTAATTTATTTTCCAATAGGCTATATATTGTAAGTTATAGATAAAGAAATTAAATCATTTTCCAATAGGCTATATATTGTGGGCACAACCCACTAGAATTGTCTCACACCAAAAAAATCAACTTTGAGGCAATTTTGAACAACTAATTTTTTTCTTTTCATAATTTTATATCTGCTTTTGATTACTCTACTTTCATTTATTGTAAAAAGTTTGAAGCAACAACTGAAGGAGATATTTTACTGTGGTAGGGTTTCATAGATTTTTTTTGCAAAATTCACTCATTTTTCCTCATTGTCATTGTTGACATCATGACACAATTTGTGCATAATTTTGAGGTAAATCACTTTCCATACCGATATTTTCTTTTTAAAGGCTACAACAATCTTGTTTCGAGCTCAAGAATCGAGCCCAATGGTGGCTATCATGGCTATCACTCTTTCTTTCATTGGGATTCTTGATACATGTTTTCCATTCAATCTTTATCATCTTTTGAACAATGAGAAAATGGTGTGCCCACAATAATTAAAATTTTTGGATTATTGACAGGGTTTTCTTGTATGCATTGATGCTTACATATAGATGAACCATTTTTCCTTTACATTGTTTTCTTTGGTGGAAATTTTTTGATATTTCATTGGGTTTGTGTTTGATGGATTGATCTCTGCTTTTTCATGATGACCTAAATTTTTTCAATCGTTCTATGTTTGGTGGATTAATCTATGCTTTTGTAAGTGAAATGAAAAAGTTCAATAATAGACCAACCAAAGAAAATGAGATGGACTCAAATCTTTTAAACAAACACAAATATTTTCTACGTAAGTTATAGATAAAGCAATTAAATTATTTTCCAATAGGCTTTATATTGTAAGTTATAGATAAAGCAATTAAATCATTTGCCAATAGGCTATATATTGTGGGAACAACCCACTAGAATTGTCTCACACCATCAAAATCAATTTTGAACAGCTAATTTTTTCTTTTCATATTTTTATATCTGCTTTCAATTACTCTACTTTCATTTACTGTAAAAAGATTGAAGCAACAACTGAAGGAGATATTTTATTGTGGTAGGGTTTCGTAGATTTTTTTTGCAAACTTCACCCATCTTTCCTCATTGTCATTGTTGACATCATGACACAATTTGTGCATAATCTTGAGGTAAATCACTTTCCATACCAATATTTTCTTTTTAAAGGCTACAACAATCTTGTTTCAAGCTCAAAAATCGAGCCCAATGGTGGCTATCATGGCTATCACTCTTTCTTTCATTGGGATTCTTGATACATGTTTTCCATTCAATATTTATCATCTTCTGAACAATGAGAAAATGGTGTGTCCACAATAATTGACAATTTTCTATTATTGACAAGTTTTTCCTGTATGCATTGATGCTTACATATAGATGACCCATTTTTCCTTTACATTCTTTTCTTTGGTGGAATTTTTTTTATATTTCATTGGGTTTGTGTTTGATGGATTGATCTCTGCTTTTTCATGATGCCCTAAATATTTTCACTCGGTCTGTGTTTGGTGGATTAATCTATGCTTTTGTAAGTGAAATGCAAAAGTTCAATAATAGACCAACAAAAGAAAAGGAGATGGACTCAAATATTTTAAACAAACAAAAATATTTTCTACGTAAGTTATAGATAAAGCAATTAAATTATTTTCCAATAGGCTATATATTGTAAGTTATAGATAAAGCAATTAAATCATTTTCCAATAGGCTATATATTGTGGGCACAACCCACTAGAATTGTCTCACATCAACAAAATCAATTTTGAGGCAATTTTGAACAACTAATTTTTTCTTTTCATATTTTTATATCTGCTTTCGATTACTCTACTTTCATTTACTATAAAAAGTTTGAAGCAACAACTGAAGGAGATATTTTACTGTGGTAGGGTTTCATAGATTTTTTTTGCAAACTTCACCCATCTTTCCTCATTGTCATTGTTGACATCATGACACAATTTGTGCATAATCTTGAGGTAAATCACTTTCCATACTGATATTTTCTTTTTAAAGGCTATAAAAATCTTGTTTTGAGCTCAAGAATCGAGCCCAATGGTGGCTATCATGGCTATCACTCTTTCTTTCATTGGGATTCTTGATACATGTTTTCCATTCAATCTTTATCATCTTCTGAACAATGAGAAAATGGTGTGCCCACAATAATTGACAATTTTGGATTATTGATAGGTTTTTCTTGTATGCATTGATGCTTACATATAGATGACCCATTTTTCCTTTACATTCTTTTCTTTGGTGGAATTTTTTTGATATTTCATTGGGTTTGTGTTTGATGGATTGATCTCTGCTTTTTCATGATTCCCTAAATTTTTTCACTCGGTCTATGTTTGGTGGATTAATCTATTCTTTTGTAAGTGAAATGCAAAAGTTGAATAATAGACCAACAAAAGAAAAGGAGATGGACTCAAATTTTTTAAACAAACACAAATATTTTCTACGTAAGTTATAGATAAAGCAATTAAATTATTTTCCAATAGGCTATCTATTGTAAGTTATAGATAAAGCAATTAAATCATTTTCCAATAGGATATATATTGTGGGCACAACCCACTAGAATTGTATCACACCAACAAAATCAACTTTGAGGCAATTTGAACAACTAATTTTTTCTTTTCATATTTTTATATCTGCTTTCAATTACTCTACTTTCATTTACTGTAAAAAGATTGAAGCAACAACTGAACGAGATATTTTTACTGTGGTAGGGTTTTGTAAGATTTTTTTTGCAAACTTCACCCATCTTTCCTCATTGTCATTGTTGACATCATGACACAATTTGTGCATAATCTTGAGGTAAATCACTTTCCATACCGTTATTTTTCTTTTAAAAGGCTACAACAATCTTGTTTCGAGCTCAAGAATTGAGCCCAATGGTGGCTATCCTGGCTATCACTCTTTCTTTCATTGGTATTCTTGATACATGTTTTCCATTCAATCTTTATCATCTTCTGAACAATGAGAAAATGGTGTGCCCACAGTAATTGACAATTTTGGATTATTCACAGGTTTTTCCTGTATGCATCGATGCTTACATATAGATGACCCATTTTTCCTTTACATCCTTTTCTTTGGTGGAATTTTTTTGATATTTCATTGGGTTTATGTTTGATGGATTGATCTCTTCTTTTTCATGATGCCCTAAATTTTTTCACTGGTTCTGTATTTGGTGGATTAATCTATGCTTTTGTAAGTGACATGCAAAAGTTGAATAATAGACCAACAAAAGAAAAGGAGATGGACTCAAATCTTTTAAACAAACAAAAATATTTTCTACGTAAGTTATAGTTAAAGCAATTAAATTATTTTCCAATATGCTATATATTGTAAGTTATAGATAAAGAAATTAAATTATTTTCCAATAGGATATATATTGTGGGCACAACCCACTAGAATTGTCTCACACCAACAAAATCAACTTTTAGGCAATTTTGAACAACTAATTTTTTTCTTTTCATATTTTTATATCTGCTTTGGATTACTCTACTTTCATTTACTGTAAAAAGATTAAAGCAACAAATAAAGGAGATATTTTACTGTGGTAGGTTTTTGTAGTTTTTTTTTGCAAACTTCACCCATTTTTCTTATTTTCATTGTTGACATCATGACACAATTTGTGCATAATCTTGACGTAAATCACTTTCCATACCGATATTTTCTTTTTAAAGGTTACAACAATATTGTTTTGAGCTCAATAATCAAGCCCAATGGTGGCTATCATGGCTATCACTCTTTCTTTCATTGGGATTCTTGATACATGTTTTCCATTCAATCTTTATCATCTTCTGAAAAATGAGAAAATGGTGTGCCCACAATAATTGACAATTTTGGATTATTGATAGGTTTTTCCTGTATGCATTGATGCTTACATATAGATGACCCATTTTTCCTTTACATTCTTTTTTTTGGTGGAATTTTTTTGATATTTCATTGGGTTTGTGTTTGATGGATTGATCTCTGCTATTTCATGATGCCCTAAATATTTTCACTTGGTCTGTGTTTGGTGGATTAATCAATGCTTTTGTAAGTGACATGCAAAAGTTGAATAATAGACCAACAAAAGAAAATGAGATGGACTGAAATCTTTTAAAAAAACACAAATATTTTCTACGTAAGTTATAGATAAAGCAATTAAATTATTTTTCCAATAGGCTATATATTGTAAGTTATAGATAAAGAAATTAATTCATTTTCCAATAGGCTATATATTGTGGGCACAACCCACTAGAATTGTCTCACACCAACAAAATCAACTTTGAGGCAATTTTGAACAACTAATTTTTTCTTTTCATATTTTTATATTTTCTTTCGATTACTCTACTTTCATTTTTTTGTAAAAAGATTAAAGCAACAACTAAAGGAGATGTTTTACTGTGGTAGGGTTTCATAGTTTTTTTTGCAAACTTCACCCATTTTTCTCATTTTCATTGTTGACATCATGACACAATTTGTGCATAATCTTGAGGTAAATCACTTTCCATACTGATATTTTCTTTTTAAAGGTTACAACAATATTGTTTTGAGCTCAATAATCGAGCCCAATGGTGGCTATCCTGGCTATCACTCTTTCTTTCATTGGGATTCTTGATACATGTTTTCCATTCAATCTTTATCATCTTCTGAAAAATGAGAAAATGGTGTGCCCACAATAATTGACAATTTTGGATTATTGACAGGTTTTTCCTGTATGCATTGATTCTTACATATAGATGACCCATTTTTCCTTTACATTCTTTTCTTTGGTGGATTTTTTTTGATATTTCATTGGGTTTGTGTTTGATGGATTGATCTCTACTTTTTCATGATGCCCTAAATATTTTCACTCAGTCTGTGTTTGGTGGATTAATCAATGCTTTTGTAAGTGACATGCAAAAGTTCAATAATAGACCAACAAAAGAAAACGAGATGGACTGAAATCTTTTAAAAAAACACAAATATTTTCTACGTAAGTTATAGATAAAGCAATTAAATTATTTTTTGAATAGGATATATATTGTAAGTTATAGATAAAGCAATTAAATCATTTTCCAATAGGATATATATTGTGGGCACAACCCACTAGAATTGTCTCACACCAACAAAATCAACTTTTAGGCAATTTTGAACAACTAATTTTTTTCTTTTCATATTTTTATATCTGCTTTCGATTACTCTACTTTCATTTACTGTAAAAAGATTAAAGCAACAACTAAAGGAGATATTTTACTATGGTAGGGTTTCGTAGTTTTTTTTTGCAAACTTCACCCATTTTTCTCATTTTCATTGTTGACATCATGACACAATTTGTGCATAATCTTGACTTAAATCACTTTCCATATTGATATTTTCTTTTTAAAGGTTACAACAATATTGTTTCGAGCTCAATAATCGAGCCCAATGGTGGCTATCATGGATATCACTCTTTCTTTCATTGGGATTCTTGATACATGTTTTCCATTCAATCTTTATCATCTTCTGAACAATGAGAAAATGGTGTGCCCACAATAATTGACAATTTTGGATTATTGACAGGTTTTTCCTGTATGCATTGATGCTTACGTATAGATGACCCATTTTTCCTTTACATTCTTTTCTTTGGTGGATTTTTTTTGATATTTCATTGGATTTGTGTTTGATGGATTGATCTCTGCTTTTTCATGATGCCTTAAATTTTTTCACTCGGTCTGTGTTTGGTGGATTAATCTATGCTTTTGTAAGTGAGATGCAAAATTTGAATAATAGACCAACAAAAGAAAAGGAGATGGACTCAAATCTTTTAAACAAACACACATATTTTCTACGTAAGGTATAGATAAAACAATTAAATTATTTTCCAATAGGCTATATATTGTAAGTTATAGATAAAGAAATTAAATCATTTTCCAATAGGCTATATATTGTGGGCACAACCCACTAGAATTGTCTCACACCAAGAAAATCAACTTTGAGGCAATTTTGAATAACTAATTTTTTCTTTTCATATTTTTATATCTTCTTTCAATTACTCTACTTTAATTTACTGTAAAAAGATTGAAGCAACAATTGAAGGAGATATTTTACTGTGGTAGGGTTTCATAGTTTTTTTTTGCAAACTTCACCCATTTTTGCTCATTGTCATTGTTGACATCATGACACAATTTGTGCATAATCTTGAGGTAAATCACTTTCCATACCGATATTTTCTTTTTAAAGGCTACAACAATATTGTTTCGAGCTCAAGAATCAAGCCCAATGGTGGCTATCATGGCTATCACTCTTTATTTCATTGGGATTCTTGATACATGTTTTCCATTCAATCTTTATCATCTTCTGAACAACGATAAAATGGCGTGCCCACAGTAATTGACAATGTTGGATTATTGACAGGTTTTTCATGTATTTATTGATGCTTACATATAGATGACCCATTTTTGCTTTACATTCTTTTCTTTGGTGGAAATTTTTTTATATTTCATTGGGTTTGTGTTTGATGGATTGATCTCTGCTTTTTCATGATGGCCTAAATTTTTTCACTCGGTCTGTGTTCGATGGATTAATCTATGCTTTTGTAAGTGACATGCAAAAGTTGAATAATAGACCAACAAAAGAAAAGGAGATGGAATCAAATCTCTTGATGAGAAGTATTGAATAAGGCTTTATCACTTTTAATTCACTTTTCTCTACATTAGCCCTATTTCAATTTATTCGTTATGTTGTCTAATTTATTTAGCTTAATTTTATTAAGCATTGTTTTTTGAGTTTATTAAAATTTAGCTTTCAAAACAAATTTTATGAGTCCCTGCCTTGTAGAGACTCTACTTTTAGCTATGTGCTATATTTTCCCCTTGGAAACTATGAGAGGCAAAATATCAAATGGGAATCTAATGATTTGTGAAATTTGTAGTTTCTTGAAGATAGATAATTATGTAAGGCAAGAGAATTTTCCAATGTATATCACACAAGTAAAAACTTGAGGAATTTAAAAACAATTGTGTAGCATGAAATGAATACAAATAGGTTTGGAAATTCCATGTATACTTATAAAATATATCAAACAATTGCATGGAGATTTTTTAGAAAACATGGATTTCTCTTTTAATTTGTAGGATTCTGTAGGTTTTCTTTGTCTCTGTCCACAACATGATTTTACAACCATCAATATTTTATAGGGTTTCAAAATATGACAATTTATGTGTTGGATGTAAGTGCAAAGCTTTTTGGCACAACTTGGGTCATATTGGAAAGGTTTTTATCGAATGTGTAAAATTATTGATTTACTCTATTTACAATTTACATCTTTATATGGTTCTAGAATCTATACCATCAGGCATAAATTGCAACAAAATTTCCAGCAAGGCTTTTGTGTGCATAATTTTTAAAGGTGAGCACAAATCCTAAATTTTCTCTAATAGAAAAAAATGTTAAAATTAGCCTAAAATTATAAGTTTTCAAATTGAACTTGGAAAAGTCTCAACTCTAGACAAGGAATTGCCCCTTAATAGATTAAAAAATGATCCAAGTTTGATATTTGATAAAAAAATAATTTGAGTTTGGAAGTTAGAAATAGCGAGTGACCAAATGAATACTATCTTACATGTTGGGTTGCTAAGTACTCCGGAATTGAGTATGTCTGAGCCGAGATTCACATAAGTGACACTTTTAAAGACTTATCCATAGCTATTGCGTAAAAGCACAAAGGTGTGTCACACTTGTGACCAACTAAATAGTTCTGAGGGAAACATTTTCAATCAAAGAAGTTTTGGCTAAATAGGTTTTGACCGAAACCACATGGCCTATATGTGGCACACAGAGTTTTGGCCGAATATGTTTCGCTCGAGTCCAAAAAATTTAAAATTTTCCCTTTGCCGCTTTGAAATTGGCTTATTTTATATGCATACTTTTGATAGAAAGGTTTTCAGTTGAAACACTTTCTACTGAAACTATCTATGTGGTATTCTAGTTGGTAGCCAACTCAACTTTTTTGAAAATTTTCTAAAACTTTCAACTTCAACTAAGTATTTCTTTAGTCAAAATGATGTTTTAAAAAATAAAAATAAATTACTATTTTGTAGAGCTCGGAGTGGTGAATCCAAATATGCTATTTTTTAATATTTTGTTTATTTTTAATATATTTGATTTTTAAAATAGTGCAAGTAGGTTAAATTTAAAAAAAGAGGCATATTAGAAATAAAAAAAAAAATAGTAAAACATTTTAATTTTTTTTGAAAAATATATGGTGCACTAGAGGAGAGAGTCCTCTTCAAAGGGTATATATTTTTTTTGAAAATGATAAAAAAAATAGACAATAGTTTTTTTTTTTTTGATAAAAGTGGCAAAGCCACTGAAATTTTATTAAAACTAAAAAAAATTACATCTGTTTAGAATAAAAACTCAATACTATGTTTACTAGGAGAGCCAAGAGAATCCAAATGTAAGAAAGCATACTCAGTGAATCCCAACTAGAAGCAAGAACCCAAAGATGATAGACTAAGAGACCACCCACATCAAAACATACAATTTTCCAACATGGTATTGATTGGGGTATTTAGTGATTTTTCATTTTGTCCAATCTATGGTCTTCATGATAATATTCCCACCTTTCTGTGTATGGGAAAACTATTTTCTTTGACATACTGCACTGCTCCAAGTATATCACGATTTGGTAAAGGCATAACATTCTTCACCAAAAGGAAATTATCTCTCCACACAGTGTCAATGCCTTTAGTATCAATTTTGTCATAGGTCTCTTGCAAATATGGGGAGTAAACCTTTTTAAACTCCAATTTAGTAGACTTTGTAAATGTACCACTGATATAATCCAAATGTTGTTTTTTTAGGGATGCCAACTATTGTCTATTTTTTCTTTGTAACACCCTTTATAAAAATAGACAATACTTAACATCCAATGAAAATTGTCAAATTCTGAAAAGTTCGACTTTAAAATGTTATTACAAGAAAAATATACATCAAAATTTCAAAATTTTTTCCCATGCATTAGATATTGAAGTTACTTATTTGGAAAAAAAAATTAGGAGAAAATGATTTTTTTTTTCTATTTGTTTCTTGACGTCAAGTGAACGTCATTTTTTCTTGAAATTTTCAGCATTCTAAAATCTACTCTTAAATTGATAAAAAAATAATCAAAACAATTTTAAAAAAATCTAAAAAATTATAGGATTAAACTTCATCAATATTTCTACCTTTTATTTTACATCATTTTGAAATTCAAAACATAAAGATGACTTTCATATGGTCGAAATTCAGATTTTGTTTTGCTGTTGGCCAATTCCTTTATAAAGTGTGACATAGGTTTGTGCTTTTACCCTACTTCAAATCTAGAGTGCAAATATTTCAGGCTTAATATTTCAAAATGAAAATAGAATCAATATTTCCCTTGGTTTCTTTGTATTTCCATCCAAAAACATCAGTCTATTCAAATTTTTTTCCTGATACAATTCTTGAAATTTTCTCCATAAACAAGATTGGAATTTAATACACTATAGTAGAAGAATTTAGTGACCACAACATTATTTCTTGAATGTGCTTACTAATTGTTTTCCCTAGTTTTATGTCTTAAAGCTTGAAATGCAATTTGGGGAATCATTATGATGGTTTCTTGGATATCTAGATTGCACAAATAGTTACTACAATGTAGAATTAAGTTCATTATGGGAGTCCTACTCTGAGAAACAAAAAAAAACCATATTTTGAATGAATATGTAAATGTATTTTGACTTTTTTTAAATTTCTGGATCAACATGTTGAAGAAAACTCTCTCTATTGAAATACCATTTATTGGAGGACCAATCATTGGCTGAGAAATATTTTTTTTTTAACTCCAACATAAATATAATCAGTGCAACCATTGCACATCCTTTTTGTGCAAGTTTTAGTAATAAATAACAAGTTAACTGAAGAATGAGTTAGGATTTATATTTAAGGATAAATTTTTAGTATGTTAAGGATTCAAACTGACTATTTTTTTTCTAATTCTGATTGGACAAGATATTTTGTTATAGATCTTGTTTATATACACTTGTATCTACATGGTATAATATTTAAGTACTAATAAAGTAATAAGTAAAATTGTCATATATTTAAAATATGTAATAAATATTAATGTAAAAAATAAAACAACTCTTAAGTGATAATATATTTTATTATATAGTATGACATTGCTACTATTTAAGTTTCACAATTTAATATATAATTAATCATAATAATTTACAATTCAACTTGTACAATTTTATTATAAGATCATTATTGCAACATTATATACCTATATTATATTCTTATTAATAATTGAATTTTCTTAATAATTAAATTTTCATAATAAAATAATTTTTCTTAATAAAATAAATTTTCTTAATAAAATAAATTTTCTTGAAATTTTTTTATTCATAAGTAAAATACAAGTTTTAATTCTAAAATTATTACCATAAACTCTACCATTAATTAAAAATAATTCACCATTGCCACATGGACTACAACCATGCACTACCAACCTCGAATATAGCCATGAAAAAAGCTAAATAACAATAGAACATGTAATGTATTAAGGTATTGTTTTTCTTATATGCAAGAAAAAAGTTGTGTAGAGAATTAACAAGTTGGAGGAAAAAAAAAGTTTTCTAGTTTAAGCAAGAAAATACTTTCTTTCATTGAAATTATGTTGAATGAGGGATTTTTTTGTGAATTTTATAGACTGGTATGCTGAAGCTTTTGGATTCTATAGTTGCTTTCATGTCAACATTTTCCTAGTAACTCTCATTGTACCTTGTGCACACATGATTATAAAGTGTCATTTTCAAAGCCATTTATTTTAACTAGACTAAAGCCTAAAGACTACAAATTTTTACCATTCAAGCTTGTAATTTTTGAAGAGTTTTAGCTAAAGATGCCCAAATTTCAAATTTGTAAAACTTGATGCCCTTTGATTAGTTTTGTTACATCAAAAAATTTCCTTTTCATAAAGATTTAATATTTATGAAATCTATTGATCTTTAATTTCTTTTCCATCCTTGTGAAAAATTTGTGGCCTAGTTAATAAAGCTGCCCCATCTATATTCCAAATTTACTTAAATCTCATTCAAAATATTATTTTCATCTTTTTACAAAATTGAAAACTAAACACTATGGTTCAAAAATCAAAAGCCCTTCATGGATAAGATAGAACTTGCACTAGATTCTAACTCAAGGAAACATCTCCCTACAAAGAAAAGAATTTGAGAAACTTTGCAAAAAAATGGAAAATTTGAAGAATCGTATATTCAAAAGAAAGACCAAGTTGACTCTCATTGTGACTTTGAGTTGTAAGTAACTGTAACGAAAGCAAAGGGAGAGGAACTTTTTCTAATCTTCAAAAACATGTTTGATGTGCTAATATATTTGGTGTGAAGAAAGATTTGTCTATATATTCCAATCAATATTTTTGTGTGTTAGATGTTATTGTCAACCATGGCTCTCAAGTGAGAAAGATTGATGGAAATTTTAAGAAAGGCTCTTTACAAATCCCTTTATGGAAGAGTTGGTTAAAGGTGAGAGTTCTTGGCTTGCTTTTGAGGCTGAGTGTTATTTACCAGTGGAGCTTCATCAGGCTAATTTTATTTCCTATTGTTTATTGTATCCAAATTAGCCATTATGTTACTTATGATAAATATTTGTTTGAGTTTGTTGAAAAATAGGCTATTTTTTACACGTATTATAACCTTCTTATTATTTTGTTTCTACTAATTGTTTTTTCTGGTATGTTTATATATAGTCACATGTTATATAATGTAAATTCACACCTTCTAATCAAATTTAAATAGATGGACATTACTTGGTGAGGCATTCACTACAAAAAATTTCTTATTATTATATATTTATGGATAATGTTCAATAATTTAATAATTTATGCTACTGCTCATGGCCTTCACTTAAGTTTATCAAGATTTTTTAAAGTTTTACTTTTCCATACTTACTTTCCTTATTAGCCTTAAAACATTTTTTGTTGAGTTATTATGTACACATATTTATCCAAACTTATTTTTATTGATTTATTGGTGCATTGAAACTTCACCAGTCATGCTAGTAATTTTGATAGAACAAAATAAAAGTACCCTACTACCTCCACTCTACCATACATGCAATATGTAGTGCATTAAGTAGAGATGAATTTGGGTAACAAAAATGTACTTTGAATGAGATTATTTTAGAGTGCATACTAACTTATGAATATGAACATTTCATGAATCTATGAACATGATCAAACCTGGTAAGTTTGGTTGAAAGATCTCCCTGTCAATTAGTATTAGCTTAATATTGTTAAAAAATACAACATGCTTGACTTTTTTAGCATTTTTAAGTATATCAACCCAAAGGGGGGTTAAAGCTTTCAATTTTGAGGTCTATAAAATCTTACAAAAATTTATAGGTCTAACAAACATATTTAGTACAAAAGATTTTATGAGTATTGACATTAAAAGTGCTACTCATCATTTTCATTATCATACTACTTGCAACTTACATAAAAGGCTTGATGAAGAATTCCAACACTTTTTGGCATAATACAATGATGCAATAGTTGAATAGATACATGAAAAAAGATACAACTTGTTTCTTCATTATGCTTTTTTGGTTATGTTAAACAGGGATGCCCCCCTGGGTTTTTCTATTCATTCCCATCCAATTAACAAATATGTTCTTAAATTATTATTCTTTGTTCATAGATAGGCTATTACATTGGAATGTTCCTTTTGTACCCCACCGTCCAATTAACAATATATAGGTTTCAAACTTGACAAGAGATCTAATAGCAAGCTTTTTTCAAAAATTACAGTTTTTAAATTTGATACTCATATATACAACACAATTTAACATTTACAAGAGAAATTATATTTGCACAAATCCCACGTCATCCAACCATAAATTTTGTGGTACTAGGTAATATTTCCAAAGTCAATGGTATCCATCATCTTATAGATTATAGAGTCAATACTCTGATCTTGATTCAATGTAAGTAGATGGAGATTAAGCACAACAATAAATGATCTATATACTTTTTAGTTGTAACTTGTATCCTTTGAGCTTTTTGTTGTGACACCAATTGTTATATAATTTATATTTGCACATTGACAATGCAAGCAATGAATTTTTCTTAATTTTCCACCCACCAATCCCCTTTTAATATGACGGTCAACAATCAAAGAAATTTGACATTGCAAAATTTCAATAGCCTACAAACTAAAAATTGGTTCAAAAGCTTAATCAAAACTATAAATATGTTCCATTACCACAAAAGCTCTTATTTACAAACACCTACTTTTCTCATGTTGTAAATATTTCCCAACCGTTCAATTCTCTTATGAATGATTATGTAAACACAACTACTTAAATAAATACAAGTCAAAGAACAAAACTGACCTACTAACATTTGGTAGAAACTTCACAGCATCACGACCTTGTTATGCTGAGATTTGTAGTTGCACTGATAGAAAAAGGTGGAATGTAATGGCCTTATGGTACTTATAAAAATTATTGAGAAACAAAATTTCTTAAGATATAAAAAATTTGAAATTTTAAAATATATATTAATACGGATACAAAGAAAATTAAAATTTTCATCTTTAGAACTAACAACATAGAAGAGTGTGTGAAAATTCTATTGTAGTTACTGATTATTAATCTCCTATCTAATATAGACTATTTGACTGCCAAAAATTAATTCACAGCAAATATTGAAAAATAACACAACTTCAACTTCTCAAATAAACTCACAAGAATAGAGAAGAAACATGCAAAATAATGAACACAATATTTTTGGACAAATTGTCCCTAGAAAAACCCCAAAGGGAAAACTAGTACTGTAGATGAGGAATTTTATTAAACTTCAGCAAATTAAGAGATACATAAACTGCTTGCCTCTTACTGGCAGAGCTTTGACAATAATCTTCTTTGGAAATTCTTCCCTCAATTTCTCTTGCTGAAATTCCACAGCTGTTGTCCCCAACACTATCACTGCGCCCTTGCTATCACTGCAAGACTATTTTATCTCACTACAAATCTACTTGCTATCACTGCAAGTCTTTCTCAAATGTGTTCTTCAAATTCCCATTGATCCCCTTTTATACTTTTCTCATTGAAAAAAAATGGCCATGATTTAATCTCAATTAATGGCTATGATCAAATAGACTCTAACAACCCTAATTAACTAGATTCTAGAAGTCTCTAGAGGAATCAATTAATTAATTACATAATTATCTAGACAACTAAGTCCTATCTAGAAGTCTCCAGAAAAAAATAAAATAATCTTGGGAATGGAGATAACAATTGTTTGAGCTACAAAAATTAACACTCCCTCTTAGTGAGGAAGGTGTTTTGCATGACACCCAACTTATCTCTGAGAAGATGAATTTCACCTTCCCTAATGCCTTTGTCAAAATGTCTGCTACCTACTAATCTATAGGTATATACTATAGCTGAACAATCCCATGCTGTACACAATCCCTGATGAAGTGATACCTGATATCTATATGCTTAGACCTATCATGAAACACTAGATTCTCAGATAACTTGATGCAACTCTGATTTTCGTAGTGTATCACCATAGTCTCAAGCCTCTGACCAAACAAGGCTACCAACAACTTCCAAAGCCATATCAGCTCACACGTCGCCATGCTAGCTGCTATGTATTGTGCCTCTGCAAAACTCAAAGCCATAGACTTCTGCTTCTTACTGTACCAAGATACAAATCCTGATCCCAAACTGAAGCAACACCCTGAAGTGAATTTTTTATTTGTTGTACTTCTTGCCCAATCTGTGTCAATATAGCCTATCAACCTAACACCATCACCTCGAGCATATTTAATCCCATACTCGATTATACTGTGCAAATACCGCAACACATGATTTTTCGTTGTCCAATGCACTCTCTTCGGCTCAACCATGAACTGACTAAGATATTTTACTGCAAATGATATATCTAATTTGGTGTTGACCAAATACATGAGAGATCCAATAAACTTCTTGTATAAGGTGGGGTCTACATCCTTCTCCCTGGATGTATCTACCTTCTTCCAATTCATGATCATAGGAGTAGACATGGCTCTGCAATTCTCCATCTTGAACCTCCTCAATATTCGATGCAGTATTTCCCTTGTCCAAGAAAAATATCTCCATCTATCTGCCATACCTCCATGCCTAGAAAGTAGTGCATAAGCCCCCAATCCTTCATCTCAAACTCTACTACAAGGTCCCTTTTGCACTCCTCTATGAGCCCCAATGAACCTATCAAAAACAATTCATCCACCTATAGAACAAGAATGAGAACCTCACCCACAACCACCAAGTAGTAGAGGTTAGCATCTTCTTCACTCTTCACGAAGCCCATTCTCTGCAAGTATCTATCAATGCGCTCATACCACGCCATGAGAGCCTACTTGAGTCCGTACAAATCTCTCTTCAATATGCACATGTGGGTTTCAATGTTGTGTGCTACAAATCCCTCTCATTGTTCTATGTATACCTCCTCTTTCAATTGACCATTAAGAAACATTGTCTTAACATCCATTTGATGGATCTTCCATCCCATCTATGCTACAAGTGAGATCACAGCTCTTATAGAAGTATACCTGGCCACTGGAGCAAATTCCTCCTTATAGTCAATTCCCTCCTTCTAAGAGAACCCCTTGGCCACAAACCTTGCCTTGTATGTCTCTATGCTACCATCTTCACCGTGCTTGATCTTATAGATCCTACATGATCCAACCATTGCCCTATCTGTTGGTCTAGGCACAACCTCCCACACATCGTTCTGCACTATTGAGGTATATTACTCAACCATTGCATCTTTCCATACCTGCTGCGGTGTGGCCTCTTGATAGCTAGAAGGATCACTATCTACCAACTAGCTAATTAATGCCATATAGTCATTATACCTAGTTGATTGTCTGTGTTGTCTATTACTCATCCTAGGAGCTCCCACAAACTCCTGAGTATCCCTATGTGTCTGTTGGTTCTTGCTACCAACTGTAGAGGATGAACTATCAACCTCCATGTCTCCCTGATGCATCTCTTGGATCTGCTGCATCCGTTGCTCCATACTCTATGAACTCTCAGCACCTGAGCTTGTGCTTGTACTAGTAACTATACTCGAGCTTTTTTGCCCTTGATCTAGTTGAACGATCCTTGGAGCTTTTGTTGGTTGCTCACTCTGATCATCTGTTGGAAAATCTTTGCACCTCCTAAATTCCTTGTCCTCCATGAACTTGACATAACACCTAACAATAATCCTCCTGGCCCCTAGAATAGATATATAATATGCCTTTGACGTTTCATTGTACCCCACAAAGTACCCTTTTTTTGTAGTCTGATCTAACTTGGAATGTGTAGGCCCTAGAATGTGACAATATGCCAAACTCCCAAATATCCTGAAGTGGCTAACATCTGGTTTCTTCCTTGAGAATGCCTCCTTTGGTGTCATCTTTCCCAATACCTAATGTGGAACCGTGTTCTGTATGTATATTGTTGTACTGCATGCCTTTGCCCATAAGTAATGTGGCATATCCTGGTCATACAACATAGCCCTTGTCACCTATGATATAGATCGATTCTTCCTCTCAGAAACCCCATTCTATTGTGGGCTGTAAGGAACAGTCCACTCTCTCTTGATTCCTTCCCTGGTATAAAACACCTATAACTCTTTCTCTTTGTACTCACCTCCATTGTCTGACCGAAGAACCTTTATCTTCCTTCCTGTTGAATTCTCCACAAGAGCTTTGAACTCTTGGAAGCGACTGAAAATCTCATCCTTGGTCTTCAAGAAGTATATCCAGGTCTTCCTACAAAAATCATCAATAAAAGTAACAAAGTACTCATATCCTCTAAGAGACTTCATCGACATTGGTACACATATATCTGAATGTACTAGATTAAGAACACCCTTAGATCTGGTGTCACTCCTTGGAAAAGTTTCTTTTGCAAACTTCCCCAATACACATCCCTTACATACGTCATCATGCTCTGTGCTCACCTCTAGAACACCTGTCACAATCTCATGAAGCATTTTAAGTGCTCATGATGTATATGACCCATCCTCTTATGCCATAGCTCTCCTTGATCTCTAGAATTATTGTTGCTCATCAGTTCCTTATGAGTATCAAACTACAACCTGTAAAGTTGGCCACTCCTAACTCCAATAGTTATGGGTGATTTCCAATCCTTATGCTTGATTAACACATTCACCCCTCTAAAGAGTACATTGTAACCTTTATCTTGAAGGACAGAAACGAAAATAAAATTCATACCCAAGCCTAGCACATGCAACACATCATGAATGGGAATTAGCTTGTCATTCTCCCTCTGAAATAGAATAGTCCCTTTCCCTTGACTGGATTGAGCTTGGACATGTTCCCCATGGAAATCTAGATTTTGATGTCCTCCTCCTTATAACTGGAGAAGTACTCTCTAACTCCTGTCATATGAAATGATGCCCCACTATCTATATACCAAACACCCTGTGATGTTGAGCTTACCATACAAGCTATGAGTGCAAACTCATCCTCCATTCAGCTAGAGAGCTCATCTATGCTTGTTGAAGTTGTTGTCTGCTTCTTTCCCTTCTTATCATTCTTCTTCCTTTGTGGGAAATCACTGAAATAGTGGCCAAACTCATGACAACCATAGCACTTGATCTTTGACAAGTCCTTCTTCTTCTTCTCCTCACTTTGTGGATTTGATCCTTTGCAAGACCCCTTCTTCACTTTCCCCTTTCTTGCTAGGGCAATATGTTCCTGTTGTACCTCACTTTTCTGACTCTTATTGTTGGTTCCACTGACAAGACTAAGCCTAAGCTCCTCTTGAGTGAAATCACTCCATATTCAATCCCACCTTGGTAAGGTGTCTCATCCATTGATAACTTGAACAAAGAAATCCCACTGCTTAGTAAACCCATTTAGGGCTATTCACACTAGCTCATCATCATCTGGTTTATCTCCAACAACTGCCAACTCATCCTTGACAAGTCTGAGTCTGGTGAGGTAACTTGTAATGTCTTCTCCCTTGTTCATCCAGGTGTTCCTCAACTTTTCTTTGAGAATCAACTTTCGATTAGTGGTAGCATTCTGGTACAGATTCAGAATGACATCCCACATCTTCTTTGTTGTATCTAAATCTATGACATGTGGCACAATATGGTCCTTAACACCATCAAGGATCAACCTCCTTGCCTTGGCTTCCTTGTTATATGCTAAGAGCTATGTTGGATCTGTAGGTATAGATACAACACTAGTCACATATTCCTTGATACCATTCTCTTCCAGCAATAAAGAAATTCTGGCTTTCTAGACACCAAAATTTGAGGCTCCATCCAATCTGTCATGATCTCTTAAACCTGTTGAGGCCATCTCAAAAGATAATAATAATAAAAATAATTTTGAAGAGGTAGCACTAGGTTTTATAAACCCTCAATTTTTTCTTCCTGTGTTGAGCCTTGTCTACCCTCAGATCAGCTCTAATACCAAGTGAAAATTCTATTGCAGTTATTGACTATTAATCTCCTATCTAATATAGATTATTTGATTGCCAAAAATTAATCCATAGCAAATATTGAAAAATAACACAACTACAACTTCACAAATAAACTCACAGGAATATAGAAGAAACATGCAAAATAATGAACACAATATTTTTGGACAAATTGTCCTTGGAAAAACCCTAAAGGGAAAACCAGTATTGTAGATGAGGAATTTTATTAAACTTTAGCAAATTAAGAGATACATAAACTGCTTACCTTTGACTGGTAGAGCTCCAACAATAATCTTCTTTTGAAATTCTTCCCTCAATTTCTCCTTTCGAAATTCCATAGTTGTTGTCCCTAATGCTATCACTGTGCCCTTGCTATCACTACAAGACTATTTTCTGTCACTGCAAATCTACTTGCTATGACTGCAAGTCTTTCTCAAGTGTGTTCTGCAAATGCCCATTGATCCCCTTTTATTCTTTTCTCATTGAAAAACCAATGGCCATGATTTAATCTCAATTAATGGCTAAGATTAAATAGACTCTAACAACCCTAACTAATTGAATTCTAGAAGTCTCTAGAGGAATCAATTAATTAATTACATAATTATCAAGACAACTAACTCCTATCTAGAAGTCTCCAGAAATTTTTTTTTTTTAACAGAGTGAATATCCATTACAAAATAAATATATATTTTTTAGGGTAAAAGGAAAAATATGCCTATATATATTAATTTATAAAATATAGAGTACATTTCAAAATGCCAAATTTTAATGTCAAAATGACTGAGAGTATTAACTTAGAGCCCATTAACCATAGCTAAATTGACCATAAATTAAAAGCAACCCTTATCCCCTTTTACATAAGGTATGAATGCTATGCAATTTTTTAATAAAATGTAATATAAATTTTATATGATTTTGGAATTTTTGGGTGAGAATTGTTATCTCCTAGAAATTCCCCCTATGCAAAGTTATAAAAACTGAGCTTTCTAGAGAAACATGGGATCATTCCAAGGCTATGGGTCACCTAAAGTTGAAATGAACCTTCGGAGAAGGCTGGCTTCCTTTGTGTTATCACTTAAACTACTAATTTTGTAAGGGAAAGGGAGAAGGAGTACATGAAAATTGAAACTTAAACCTACGGTGATACACCAAATTGAAAAGAGCAAAGGGATACTTAGGTTACACTTGAAAATTGACAATGACCATAAGATTACACAACAAATTTTGTAAGCTTGTCATTAATACCTCACAAATAGGTTCGATTCACATATTTTCAAGAAAGGAAAATACTTTCTCAGACTATAATCCATGTAAGGTTATATAAACATAGTTTGTGATTCATAAAATGATGCTTTTTTTTGCAAAGGCATGAAACACAAGATAAAGTTATAAAGGAATGAAAGAAATTCACAAAAATAACCTGATCATGAACCTGAAATGCACAACACTTCGCAAGAACAAGATGGTAATTTGAATCATCCACAATGATAAAGGTAAACTCTATATATTATGCTCTGAAAGAGTTACAAATTTGTGCTAATTTGAGAGAGGACTGTAAAAGTCACAGACTTCAGAAAAACATCTGGAGAAATCTCCTTACACTAAGGCAAAAAAATGCCATATATACAAAAGTGTGTCAGCCCCTTAGGGCTCACAAAAATATCAGCTTGTGGAAAGATCTGTCCTTAGATATTTTTCTACATTGAGTTACTTCTGCATTCAATGTGTGACCTTGCTGTCCATGTCAGTGTGAAAGATTTCCCTCAGAGAAGCCTTCAGATCTTTTGCAACATTAACTTTTGGTCCTCGTGTCCCCCTCTAACCTCCTTGGCCGAGCTGCTTTGAATGCTTCTAAGCTCAGGGCAGATCCACATTGTGTTCCCCCTATTGATACTCTTGGCACTGGTCAAGCTACCAACGGTCCACCTGTAGCTCCCACAGATTGGTTGAATAGATGCCACACAAGCTGCTTCGGGTGGTCAAAGCTCTTCATCAGAATTGCATCTCGGTGAGACACTAGAAGTGTCTCGTAGATGCAATTATGCCCCTCTGCAACTATCGGCATAGAAAACAACTATCACTAAGAGTTCTCATCAAGCCACAAAAGTTATATTGAAATTGCCTTTGTCATCACCCAGGACATCGGTAAGATGCTATAGCGAGCCCTTCAAGAGTCATACCGACATCACCACTTCATCGCCTAGTCATCTGCATTCGACAAGAGCTCCTTCAGTCGGCAAGAGGTCATACCGCTCTTTGTGAGTTATATTATTGTGCTCCTTCATCGGTAGGACATTCATGTGTTGGTGAGAGCTCATGCTGAAGGCAATATACTATCGGCGAGCCCAGTTCATGGTCAGGGAGACTTTCTCCTATCGGTAGGACCTTTTAGCAATGTACAACTCTCTTGGCGAGCTCACCTCATTTTGGGGAGACATACCTATGTCGGCGAGACGTTACGGTGAGCTCCCTCATTCTCCTTGAGCTCTCTTCATTTTGCTGAGACCTCCATCCTTCAACGAGACCTTTCTCTGAGCACACCCCGGTCTCCCCGAGCTCTGATCATATTTCGATGAGACTGGCAAAGGTCAGAAAGAGATCTCGCCAAGCTCAAAACACTATGTCAATCCTCATTTTGCTTCAGTGACACCACCCTCGGTTGGGGAGACATCTCCCCGAAGACATCACCATTTGCCGAGCTGACTTCTTGTCACCGAGACCTTGGCTTGTCGGCCAGAGCTAATATCGATGCCATTCTCTCTCGGGGAGACCCTTTTTGTCAGCGAGACTCCTATTGAAAGAAAAACACATATCGAGACCCCTTCTTCTCTAGGCAAGACCACCTCCATTCGCTGAGACATCATGACGACTCTACCTTCCTTCGCCAAGCTCACCTCTTGTCGAGGAGACTCCGCTTGGTCGCCAGGACATTATAGCGAGGTCCTTCTTATCTCCCCGTTGACACCTCTTTTCTCTAAGACCACTCATTTGTCACTGAGAATTCATAGCGAACTCCTCCATTCTACCCGAGCTCACTTCATTTCATCAAGACTCCTTCCTTTGATGAGACCTTTCTCCAAGCACACCCCGGTCTCCCCGAACTTTGATCATATTTCGATGAGACTCCCATGGGTCGGTAAGAGATCTCGCCAAGCTCAAAACACTATGTCGATCCTCATTTTTCTTCCGTGAGACCACCCTCGATTGGGGAGACATCTCCCCAAAGACATCACCATTCGCCGAGCTGACTTCTTATCACCGAGAGCTTGGCCTGTCGGCCAGAGGTTATATCAATGTCATTCTCTCTCGGCGAGACTCCTACTGAAGGAGAAACACATATCAAGACCCCTTCTTCTCTTGGCGAGACCACGTCCATTCACTGAGACATCACGGTGACTCTACCTTCCTTCACCGAGCTCACTTCTTGTCGGGGAGACCCCGCTTGGTTGTCGGGACATTATGGCGAGGTCCTTCTTGTCTCCCCATTGACACCTCTTTTCGCCGAGACCACTCGTTTGTTGTCGGGACTTCATAGCGAACTCCTCCATTCTGCCCAAGCTGGCTTCATTTCGTTGAGACCCCTTCCTCGTTGGCCAAACCTTATGCCGAAGGGAAAATCCTTTGGCAAGCTCGCTATCGGTGAGACTCCTTGTTAGTCATCGAGACCTTATGCCGAAGGAAAAACCTTATGCTGATGGTGAAACCCCCTTTGGAAAGACTCCACTTGGTCGTTGAGACCTCAAACTGAACACAAACCATTCTCCTATACGTCGGCCTGGTGAATAACTGTCGGTGTGACAACCACGGGTCGGGAAGACCTCACAGCGGGCGACAAGACCTTATGCTAAGAGCTCCCCAATGAACAACTGTGTGAGGTACCTTTGGTGGGACATCCCACACGGAGAGACCCATAAAGAGTCATGGCAACCCAAATGTCCTGGCGACTGGTGCATTCGAACAAATTGAGGACACTGCTAGTCGGCAAGACAACAGTGGGGTTTTTTTGACTTTCTTCTCTGATGGATTTTATGCCAAATCTGACTGAGGTGAGGCTTTCCAATTGAGCTCCCTGTGAAATGTCATCAAATGAATGACCTAACCCTTAATGCAAATGTCCCATTTGGCCCTTATGAATACTTGAAACATAGATTTCCCAACTGATTTAGGCTGTAGGTGAAAATTGGGCAACAAGAATCACTCTACATATTTTAATTTAGCTATACAAATGTAGATTTCAATTGTTTGCATATTTTTTATATTTTGTAATTGTAAAGAAGATTATTAGATTTATTAAAAATAAATTACTTAGTAGAATCTTAATAAATAATATAATTTAATACTATCAAAACTAGTTCCTTCATGTCACTAGATTTCATGCACTTTTTAATATATCTATGTAGATTTTAATTATATTTATTTAAAATAAAAAAATTCACCGTACTCATTCAAAATCTTCATCCTAAGACTTGTGCTCCCTACAGAATAACTAAATACATCATTATGTAGGTTTGATGTAAAACCTTACAATAAAAAAAATAATTTCAGTAAACATTTTAATATAATAAAATTACATGTAGATTTTAATTATACTTGTGGCATCTTAAATATATATCTTTC
>VDFB02388445.1:0-13354 GCA_007258455.2 Sequoia sempervirens | reverse complement strand
ACTACTGCTAGGATTGGTTCTGACAAAAGACTGGGTAACTTCTACTTCCTAGTATGAGTTAGGACATTCCTTGTCTGTGACTGTCTATTTTTCAAGTGGATGACCTTGCACACCTTGGTCTATGTCATACCATTGTGTTTGTTGTCCATTTGTGTCATTTTTACCGCCCAATGATGATTAAGAGCAATAAATATTAGTACTATGGCAATGTTTTGAAGGATTTGGTCTAGGAACTTACATGCATCTCCTTTAGTCTTGTCATCTTCTCTCACTCGTCTCATATAGGCATTGCATCCATATCATCATCCATATCATTTTCATTAACATTTCTTTGTCTCTTCATATTCTAGTCTTCTCATCCATTTCAAGAGCACACCCATGTTCTTGAAACCTATCAGTCCTCTCGAGGGGGCATACCAACCCTCCCTCGTCATTCTTCCTAATGTTATTTTAACCGTGGCATATTTTGATTTATTTTCTTTGTCACAATGCGACATGCTACATTATGACAAAGAGGGCAAAATGTAGACACATAAAATTGTCCTAGGCTTGCAACTCATAGATTATTCAACATTGCCCCTTTCATTCTTAATAATTTAAATTAATTATTTAATTATTTTCTAAAGTCATAATTCTTCTATTAATTAAATAAATTTCATAATTTATTTAATTTCCCTTTGTCATTTATGTCTTCTTGATTAATTAAATAAATTTTATTTATTTAATTACGTCACTAATTAAATCCCTTCTTCTAAAAAATTAAATAAATTCTTATTTATTTAATTTTGTCCACTTCCCACTATAATTAAATAATTATCCTAATTATTTAATTATTCATTAGCTTTTTCTCTCTTTAAACTTAAATAAATTTGATTTATTTAATTTAGCCAATTCTCCTAAATTTTGAATTAAATCATTATTTAAATTCAAAATAATTCTTTTGTCACATTCTTCCATAATTAAATAATATCTTTATTATTTAATTATTTACTAGTCACCTGGAGTAAATAAATTTTATTATTTAATTTCTCCAGCAACCTCTTTGTCCGTGCCAGCCTTATCTTCCAAATTAATTCTTGACTTTTGACATCTCATTTAAATTCGACCCTTGATTGAATTATCTTATAATTCAATCTTGGCCCTTCATTCCTACCTTTTGCCCTAATTTTGACCTAACCCTAATGCACAACAGCATTTAATCTTGATCATTGATCCTAGGGTTCTTGTCATCTTTTCATCCTAGCCACACGTTCAAAATTGCAGTTTTCATAAAAGGGCAATTTTGATCTCATTTGCTGGTCTCTTGGTCTTTTGATTTCTTGACCTCTAGTCTATGTCTATTTTCTGTCAACTTAGGGTTATAATTTTTACAGTCATAGTCATTCTAATCCATTGTAGGGTTATTTTATTTTCTACAAATCCTTCAACACTTGCATAGGGCTTAGTCTTTAGGCATAGTTGCTCACATAAATCTGAGGGCACTCTTATTTACTGCAAGCTAGGAGGTGCAAGGGGTGGGCAACTAAAATATACTAGACACACTATCTACTTTCCTCAAGATATATTTGCAATTGCATCCTACTTCCCTGGGCATATTAGTGATCTTGATATACTAATAGTTAATAGGGAACAAATCGGCCAACAACACTACAACTTCCATGTTAGTAGAGGACGTGTCCTCGAGGCACTTAAATATAAGATTTCCAATGACCCATACTACAAGGATGTCCAAATAGATGAGCTTGCATTATCCACTTTGCTAGAGTCTTCTATTGACACCTCAAACCTTATTTATGCAACATCTTCAAATCCCACCACCACAAATACAAGCATGGAGAAAACAAGCGACGCAAAATATGATCCTACTGGCCACAACATGTTGGAAACAACATCCTTTGTGTCGAACCTCCGACATGCATGTACAAAGGTCAAAGAAGTGCACTCTTTGTTACAAATAGGTGCGGGAAAACCAACACCAATCATTGCATGGCCACCAATTTCTCCATCTCCTATCAATGAGTACAACACTGAAGAACTATTTGCTATGGAATTCCCCACTTTGTTTCTAAAAGGAAAAGTTGCATTCAAGCAAAAACGCATCAAAGAAGTTAAACTGTATGAATATGCTCCATCTTTTAAGGTACCATCATAATTGGTTTTGCCAACACCCCCGATTTAGGTACTTCATACTAAATATTATTATGCAACATCGTAGCCAAGCAACATCCTCTATATTTGTTCACAAAAATCTTGAAGGTTACTTGCCCTTGATAGTCTCTGACCTTCACCAAAGATTGCAGAACATTCTAGATGACAAACTTGCAGATCAACTCATGCAATTTAGTTCGTCCATTTTAGACCCAACGTCGAGGGGAACTCTCTGACATGGTCATTCAAATTGGTTGCCCCTCACTCTTCTTCACCCTTAGTGTAGGAGATACAAAATGGCCAGATTTGCATACCATCATACCTACCAAGCCTCCTACAAACCTTCTATGGCTTGTAGATGGAGGATACAAAACATTGTATAGAATCCACATCTTACCACATTATACATGCACCACAGGTTTACTGTATTTCGGGAAGAGGTCTTTGAAAAGCTTCTTGGCACATCTAAATATTGGTATAGGTAATAACTCTCTTTTCCCTTATGGTACAATACACTCATGATTGTTTATTAGAAAGTATCCCTTCATTTTTTACAATAGACTCTTACCTTTTAAGTTTGCTAAATATCATCTTTTCATAGATATGAATGGAAACACATGATTTGCACACATTCATGGTTTTCTATGGCTCCAACAAGCACCTAATATTAGTAGATTACAATGGAATAACCTTCAATTTGTACAAAGTGCACTGGATTTCATAGATAGATATGTCACTGCCTGGAACCCACATCCCCTCCATTTGAGAAACCAAATATTTCATCGCATTGTTCTAGATGATTCTTGTTTGTTGGATACAACAAGGATCTTTTCATGTGACCCTTCAAGTGACTATTGTGAATTGGTCAATCGTGTCGAGCGACACACAAAGTGTACTTTGCTAACATTCCTTAGGAAAAAAGGGCCAACCACTTTGTGTCGTTATAAAGCACCATGGTCCATGCAAGACAAGTCAAGTCTTTCAAATGAAGAGATCGGTCACCCTAAGCACACACCTGCTCACAATGGTGATCGCTTGAACCTTGACAACCCATCTATACTCTATATCTAGAGGGCCAATGTAGATTGCCAACCTGTACTATCGATTGATGTTGTCCTAAAATATATTACAAAATATGTAGCAAAAGTTGAACAAATATTAGAAACATATGCAATGTTATCTTGCATCTCAACCAATTTAGAATCCAAAATGCCTGCCCCAATAGCTTTTTGAAAAATGCTTACTGATAGCCTTGTCAATCATGATATTAGTGCCCAAGAAACTTGCCACCTTTTACTAAAATTACCCCTCTCCATCTCCAATAGGACATTTGTGTCTTTAAATGTTAACCAACACAAATTTCAGCGTGTCTCAATCTCATCTGCATCAGTTACCACTTCACCTACATACATTGATACCTACATGGCTCGCCCCATTCAATTAGAGGAAATGCCTCTCATTGAACTTACCCAAAAGTGGACCTTTAAAGTGTCTCAAAAAAATGAACCATGGAAGCAACACCCCCAATGAGTAATTGTTTGCATCTCACCTACGTTCACAAGCATCCCTTCAAGAGATGACAAAAGCTTTTATGAATTTTGTTGGAGTGAACTAATTCTATACCACCCATTCTGAAACATTGACATTGACTTTGGCTCCTCTGAACATCAAATTATATCACAATGGGAAAGGTTCTCTTTGACATATAGGCCATGGCATGTACACTGCAAAAATCCAAATCTAGCCAAAGAATCAAATGCTAGCAGTAACTCGAGCATTAAACATTTCTTGCAAGGACAAAACCCTGAAGAATGGCAGGTTCTCTCAAGTTTGCATCCAAACCTTCCTATATAGTTTGATGCACTGTAAATGCTTGGTCAACGTGACATTGACATGCACCATGATTGGCAACATACCAATTTCACCCAACAACAATTACATCTTGCAGCTACTTTTATAGACTACAATCGACCAAGCTTTGAAGTGCATCATGATCTCCACGAAGACAACCTTACTACTTTCTCTACTTAGCAGCAGAAAGCATTCGATATAATTTGCTCTCATCTAACCTCTGTTCCATTACAACCACCGCTAAAGCTCATGTTCAAGGAACTGCAGAAACTGGAAAATCACCTCATAAAAAAGATAAGGTCTGCCCTCAGTAGCTCAGCTCCAATTCACAAGTCACCTTTACTACTTCTTGCACCTACAAGTGTTGATGCATTCAATATTCAAGCATCAACAATTCATTTTTCCCTTCAAATTCCAATAAAATAAATGACCGCCCTACATGGCCAAACACTTGTAGCCTTCCAAGAAAGCATGCACTTTATTAGGTACATTTTAGTAGATGAGATGAGCTTTGTACAACCACCTTCCCTTTGGAGGGTGCTCAATTATTCTCTTTGGTGACTTGGGACAACTACCACCAGTTAAAGATATCCCCATGTACACTTCTACTTCATATGGTGGCACACTATGGTGCAACTTCACAATAGTGGTAACTCTGACTAGATTATTTCGATAAATTGGTGATTCTCCTTCCCAAATTGATTTATGTGCACTTCTCTCAAATCTACGAAATGCAGGGCCTACACAAGAAGACTGGGAAATTCTAATGTCACGCTCAAGTTCATCGCTCAACGCTATAGAAAACTCTATTTTCTTCTCTTATATACACCTTTTTGCAACAAATGAAATGGTTTTACTACACAATAAACGTGTATTATTGTCTTTGGCTACAGCTATTGCCCTTTCCACTACAAAGCAACTCAAGGGGTCAACATACACAAATCCAGATGAAGAGCAACTCCAACCTCATAGTTTGTTGTCAATTGACCAAGAGGTCATGTTATGTTCTAATATTTGGGTCGAAATAGGGATTGTGAATGGTGCACTTGGTTAGGTCAAAGAAATTGTATACAACGAAGGTGAAAAACGTCGTCGTGCAATTCAAACATTACATTGGCCCACCTTTAGACCATAACAATCCACACAATGTCCCCATAACCTCGCTCAGTTGTGGGCTTCACCATCAAATTCCACTTAAAATGGCTTGGGCACTAACAATACACAAGTCACAAGGATTACACTTCCAAGGGCCACAGTCGACATTGGGAATATCGATCGACAAGGCCTTACATTCACCGCTATTTCACAAGTGCCTGATCTACAAAGTCTTCGTATACACCCATCCTTCACGTTTCAATGCTATGCACACATGCAACAAAGCCCATATGTTGCACGTCAAGAAAATGAAGAGAATCAATTGACAGTAATGTCAATTTCAAACTCCTCAAATAGTTGATGTGCATTTCACCGACTACAGGTACACTGCTTTCTAATTTACTTCACTACCAATTTTGATATATTTTAGTTGTTCTAAATTATATTACTCTTTTTCCTCTACTGTAGCCTCCTCTTATTGCTCTTTTACACTATTTACTCATTATGTAAGCCCTACAAACTAATTAGCCAGAGGTAACTTATTTTTTTGGAAATAAATTATTCTCGCTATACCAATGTATTCAATTACTTATTGCTCTTTTGATATTCTTCTATTAGATTTGACTATCGTAGTGAAATATTATAAATATTTACTACACATTAATGCTTCCTTTGCATTTACTAAATGTTAATGCAACTTCTTGCCACCTTTGTATGTGTACCTATACAAATTTTGAAATTGCATTGAATATAGATATTTTATGAAAAAATATGGGGAGTCCCTATTGAATACATAGTTATAATTTGGAAAGCAAGGCCATGGCTTCCACTCTCATTGATGTCAAATTCATCTGTATGGAGCTCATGGTCGGCACATTTATGCGTAAATTTACCTTGCCAGACAACTCCAATATGGAGGCCACTTCTACTAGCTACAAAGATGGAGTATTATGAAAATAAATACAACTACTGTGTTTAATAAAGAATACATATGAAATGTATAATTTAGAAAATGTATTCCACTGGAGTTTTGAACATGTCTGAAACTAGAAAGGTTAAATTTTTCATCATTATGCATTTTTTAGTATTAAATACATGTACATAGCAATGCACAACATGTGTATGGTTCAAATTTCAATGTAATAATGACTAAATTTGATCCTTTATGTAACAGGTTTACAAATAAATTGGAGTTCAATATGACCATGTCACAATTTTAAACTCATTTATTTTTCTGTACTATTTCCATTTCATTTTTCAAATATTTTGTTTTAATAAGTTACATACAAATTGTTATATTTCAACCAATATGTATACACATAATGGATTAAGGTAAAAAATCATTTATACAAGCAGCAGTAAAACTTACACAAATTAACATTTCAATCCAAAGAATTAACAGAAATGTAGTTAACAGAAATGTTGGCATAGAGGATGGGCAATGATGAATGCTTGTAAAAAACATAAAATGAGTTTTCTCCTAAAAGTTTCTAAAAACCACAAGCATGCATTAGAATCAATATGAAGGAAGAAATTGAAAGCTGCAAGATTTTCTACAGCAAATTTGAGGCATGCAACTTTCATTTCAGTGGCATTGTAACTGTCTGCCAGAGCAAGAATAGAGGCAATAGTATTCACAGAGAAAAATAGGCAGAGTTTGCAAGAAAAATCTTCATGGTAGTGTTGATAGGAGACTCGTAATATAGTGTAGGTGAGCTGAAAATGAGCAGCATAAAGAGTTTTGTGAAAACTATAACAAAGCTATGTATTTTTTAGCATTGAAATATGAAAAGTATAATAAAGATATGTTTCCTCAGTAAGCAGTAAGCTCAAATAAAAGCCACTCATAACAGAGGACAATAGCTTTTGTAGAGTTCTTGTGTAGAGTTCCCCAAAAGAATTCTGATTCAGAATCCTACACCCCACCAGAGAGATTAAAATAAAAGGAACACCCACCCCTTCATAATTCTTCTAAGTTAAGAGCTCATGTGGGAAATCAACTCTAGATGAATTTCTTTGTTTAACACTATTGGATGAAAACTGGATAACAAATTTGTTTTTAATAAAATCAGATGAATCCTAATTTTGTGTGTCCTTTGATTTCTTGCAAGCAACAGATAAATTGAAGGGTTTTGTGGCCTG
The DNA here is from genome assembly GCA_007258455.2 of Sequoia sempervirens. Lineage (NCBI taxonomy): Eukaryota > Viridiplantae > Streptophyta > Pinopsida > Cupressales > Cupressaceae > Sequoia > Sequoia sempervirens. The sequence continues at coordinate 6,118 of VDFB02388445.1, read as the reverse complement.
ATACCATGGTTGGCAGCCCACAAAAAAGCAATCTAACTAAATAAAGTTGTAGTGCGTAACACTAAACATTGACAGGTAAGACGTATTACAAAAAAATCACAGATAAGACTATCAATTATTGGTATATGAAATCACTATCGACCCAAATGATGTGGCACAAAAAAATTTTCCCAACAAAAACATGTGTCAAAATAGAAAAAATTATCTCCAACTAAAATGTTCATTATTTTGTAAATTACAGTCAGAAAACAAAAGCTAACAGAAAATATACGGACAAAATAAAGGCAAGACTAAATACAAGAGGTTAGAAAATCACAAACAGATACCTTGATGCTTCTTAATAATATATCCAAATGCATCAAACAGAATCCACACATGGGTTCTTCCACAATCATACCACATATATCTGGAAATGTAGTAAATTATAGTATGTCTTAGGCCCTAAGAGACTCCAGCACTTCTACTTATTCTTAAATAGGTAGACTATAGAATATTTACATATACAGAGTATTTCAATTATCAGTTGGAGGGCTACTTTTGAACATCTTCCAAAGGATGGAACCAAGCTTGCTGCTCAAGAACTGAGTCACCACTCTTCTCATGAGAATGGTGATCGCCACCTGTCCAGTTATGCTCCTCTGCAGGACCAAACACTCTAGTTTTGGGATGTGGTACCCAACTTTTTTGAGTTTGAGGTTCAATTACATCCTCAGGAACCCTATTCAAATGAGCACCATCATCTTCATTCTTCTCATACATTAATGAATGCACACATCTCCTACAAGAATTAGAAAATATTTAACGAGTTTTGTTCCAGATTAAAAAGCTAAAAGCACCAAAAACAAAAAAACAGTAATTTACATTATATGAGTGCTAATAAAACAACAGAAAACAGTAATTTACTATTAAAATAGCAATAATGAACTCTTCTTAAAGGCTAATTTTGGGAACTGTGGACATAGAATTCCAATAAGATTGAAATCCATTGTGTAGATTTGTTTCAATGAAGAATAAATTGGAAATGAACACAACGTACCTAAATTTGTTGTGACTTGACATTAAATTTGTTTGTCTTGTACGACACAACCTACAATAGTCTAAATTGTTTTGGAAAATAGAACAGAAATCAACAATTTAAAATATATAGGAAAATTGAAAAATGTTTTTATAAGCATACATTGTATATCATTACTATTAGAATTGGCAACTAACCTTAACATGAGAGTGGATGTACCAAGATGCTTGGAAAGAGCGTAGAAGTATGATGTACAATAGTTTGCGTAGAAGATCCTGGAAGAGAAAAATGAAATAAGGTTGTGTTAATATAGTGTGTGTTGAAAGGGTTGATCTTGAAATTTATTTGATTTGAAGGAGGGGGTTGAAATCAAATAAAAGTTAAAAGTGAACATACCTATACATATTGTTTAACTTAAAGGGAGTTGAGCATTTGAAGAGGTTGATGCGGCAAGATTGGACAATCGAACTTCCTCGTTGAGCCTACGTGCAACATATGGGCTTTGTTGCATGCGTGTGTATCTTTCAAAAGTGAATGCTGGGTGGATACAAAGGCCAGAAAGTTGAGTAACTCTAGAAATTGCTGTAAATGTCATACCTTGACGATCAATATTGCCGATGTCAATGGTGGCCATCTGAAGTGTAAGTCCCTGTGATTTGTGGATGGTTAAGGCCCATGCCATTTTAAGAGGGATTTGGCGGCGACCACCACGACTAATAGGGGTAATAGGGATATCTTTGGGATTGTTTGTATCCCAGGCAGGCCCAATATAATTGTTGAATCGAACAACTACAAACAAGGGTAGTTGGGGTGGTTTTTCACTCTCCTTATAGACAATATTTTTTACTGTGCCAAGAGCTCCATTAACAAGGCCAGTATTAGTCCACAAATTGCAAGATAACATAACCTTTTGGTCGACACAAAGTAAAATCTTGGGTTGGAGTTGCTCATCATCTGGGTTTGTGTTGAAAGAGCTCCCTATTTGCTCTGCAGTGGCAATGGCAACAGGATGTGCTAGAGACAATAGCATATGCTTATTATGGAGTGAAACTTTTTCATTGGTTGCATAAAGATGTATGGAGGATAAGAAAGCATTTTGTTCTGTAGATGATAGTGCTGAGCTTGATCTTGACATTAGTAGTTGCCAATCTGCAATAGTAGGTTGAGCCTTTCTTAAATTGTACAAGAGATCACGGAATAGAAGTTGGGTGGGATCTTCTCCGGCTTGACGAAATATTTTGTTTAGTGTAAAAACAGTGTGGAAGCTCCGCCATAGTGTGCCCCCGTATGAAGTAGAAGAGTACATTGGAATGTCTTTGACTGGTGGTAGCTGGCCAAGGTCTCCAAAGAGCAGGACTGAGCGGCCTCCAAAAGGGCTGTGGTTGTTTGCTGGGAAAGCTTCGCGTAAGCGATAGTCTATCCGTTCAAGCAACTTTGGACCAATGAAACTCATTTCGTCTATTAAAATGTAGCGCACAAAGTGCATTCTCTCTTGGAAGCTTGCTAGTGTTTGGCCTTGCAATGGAGCCAACTCTTTGATGGGGATGCGCAGTGCAGAATGAATTGTCGATGCTCCAATGTTGAATGCTGCAACACCTGTTGGTGCAAGAAGTAAGAGCGGTGATTGCCCGTTTGGAGCAGAACAATCTAGTGCGGACCTGATTTGTTTAATTAGGTGTGACTTTCCAATTCCTGCAGTTCCTTGAACTATTATTTTTAGTGGTGGTTGGTAAGTGGTGGAGGACAAGTGGGACAATACTAAATCTAGTGTTTTCTTTTGTTCCATTGAAAGGGTGTGGTGGGAATTTACAAATGGCGGAAGGGGGACCGCATATGTTGTGTAGTTGGAGTCTACGAAGTTGGATGCTTGACTGAGCTCTATTGGATTAAAGGAATGAGTATTCCAATCATGATTAAGGTCTAATTCACGGTTGCCTAGCATGCCAAGTGTATCTAAGTGGAGTGGATTGCCTGGGTGAACACTTGACAAGACTTGCCATTCAGATTGGTTGCAGTTATTTGGGGGTTCTGTAGCATTTGAAGGAGAGTCAGGTTCTGTATTGGAGGCCGTATCTGGTAGATTGCGGCGAACATGCCACGGATGGTAAGTGCATGCTAGCCTCTCCCACTGTGTGATAATTTGAGTTGGTGAGGAACCAAGGTCAATTGCAATGTCACGAAAGGGTTTGTAAAGAACCAGTTCACTCCAACAGAAGTCGTGGAAACTTGGGTCATCCTTGGGAGGAATGCTTGTGAATCGAGGGGAGACTCGAACAATTGCAGTAGAGGAACGCTCTTTCCAGTGGTTTGTTTTACGGGATGTTTTGAAGCTCCATTTTTGAGTAACCTCAATCAATGACATTGCCTCAAGACTAATAGGACATGCCATGTATGCATCGATACAGTTTGTTTGTGGAGAGGTACATGTGTTTGAGAGTGGAATGCGTTGATAGTTTTTAAGGTTGACATTTAAAGAAACAAATGTTCGGCTACACAAGCAGAGTGGTAGTTTTAATAAAAGGTGGCAACTTTCTTGAGCACTAATATCATGATCAACAAGGTTGTCAACAAGCATTTTCCTAAAAGCTATTGGTGCTGGCTTGTCAGGATCAAAAGATGTTGAAATACGTGAAAGCATTGCATGATATGTTTCTGATTTGGTTTCTGCTTTAGCTGCATATTTTGCGATATATTTGAGCACTGCATCAATTGAGAGAACAGGCTGGCAATCTACATTTGCGCACCAAATAGAGAGGATAGTGGGGTTGTGAAGATTTACTCGGTCATCATTGCGAGCAGGGGTGTGCTTTGGCTGCCCACTATCACTAGAGAGCGTTGAATTGTTTAGCATGGTCCAAGGGGCTTTATAGCGGCACTCAAATGTACCACCTTTACTTCGCAAGCATGTTTGCAAGGAACAACGTGTATGGCGCTGAACACAATTGAGCAGTTCAGTGTAGTCATGTGAAGGGGTGGACAACATAATTAGTCTTGTGTCCATTAGGCAGGGGTTGTTTAAGGTAGACTTTGGAATGGATGCAGCTGAGCTTTGGGGGGGACGTGGGTTCCAAGCAGAGACATATTGGTCAATGTAGTCGATTGCATTTTGTACTAATGCAAGATTATTCCATTGTAGTTTCGCAATATCGGGTGCATCTTTCAGCCAAAGGAAACTGTGGACATGTGCAGACCCATGGTGTTGCCATTCATACCTGGACACAGTAGATGTTATAAAGTAGATGATGTAAGAAAGAAGTAAATATAAATGATGTGGAGGGTAATTACCTGTACCAGTAGTCATTTGTGCAAAGAATATTCTCCAAGATGACCTCACAAAATGCAGTAAATCGATGATGCATATAAAGTGCACAGAGGTGTGGGTTTTGAGCTATATTTTGGATTCTCCACTTGGCAACAGTAGTAGGATTTGTTGGTGTTGTAGATGGCATGACATTGTGTAAGTCTGGCCATTTAGTATCTGCTGCACTAAGGGTGAAGAACAGAGTCAGGCAACCAACTTGAATAACCATGTCAGATAGCTCCCCCCTACAAAGAGTCCAGAATGGGCGAGTGCCACAAATTGTTGACCCGAACCGCATAACTTGGTTTGCAAGATGTTCATCTGGGAGGTCCTTGAGTCTTTGGCGTAAGTCACAAATTGTTGTTGGCAATCTACTTTCAAAGTGTTTTTGAACAAATACAGAAGCTGTGGCTTGGCTACGGTGATGCATCAAAATATTAAGAATGAAGTATCTAAACCGTGGGTGTTGGCCAAATCTATTATCATGGTATCGAAGAAGATGGAGTGCATATTCGTGTAGCTTGACTTCTTTCATACTTTATTGATTGAAAGCAACTCTGCCTTTTGGAAACAATGTTGGGAATGCCATAACAAATAATCCTTCTGTGGTATATTCATTAAGGGGCGTAAGAGAAATTGGTGGCCAATCAATAGTAGGAGTTGGGCGTCCTTCCTCTAATTGCAACAAGGCTCTCAATTCTTGCACTTTTGTACGTGCAGGGGACAAGTTTGCCACAAATGATGTTGTTGCTTGCACATTCTCTAGTAATTGTTCTTTGGTTGTATTATCTGTCTCCATGGAGGTAACATCAGTGGCGTTTGAAGTTGAGGTTGTTGCATTAAGCAAGTCAGAGATGTTAGTGGAGGCAATAGGCAAGCATAAGAGAGAGGTCTCATCTAATTGGACATCTTTGTAGTAGGGGTCATAACAGATCTTATATTGCAAAGCCTCATGAACATGTGCTCTGCAAACATAGAAGTTGTATTGTTGGGAATCAACATTTCTTTTATTAATAATGAGTATATCCAAGTCATGTATGTGGCGTGGCAAGTAATTTGCAATTGCTGTAATATCCTAGGAAAACAAATAGTGTGACCACTATATTTGAGTTGTCCTCTTGCATAAGTAACTTGGAGGACAGGGCTAACTCTTGATATAAGCATCTCCTCAATCTGAGATAGGCATTGTAGACAAGAAGGCTGCTCTCCAGGGTCCATGTTGTTCCACTTTGAGAAGCGGTTGCCATTTTTTTCAGAAATGCATCTTGTACAAGCTCTAGTACCATTGAACAGGGTAGTTTTTATTCCTGGATATCGTTCCATGCATATCTGGCATGTTGATATGTTTGATAGGTAGTCCAACTTTGAACGGAATGAATTTCTAGCGATGTAATAGTTTGCAGGAAATAGTGGAGGATGGAGGTTTTGGGAGGTAGAAGTGGGGTTAAATGTAGATTGTAAGTCAGGTGTTTGTGGTTGCAAGGAGCTAGGGTTATTGGAAAGATAGGGTGGAGTAGTGGAGGAGCTGGCAAGGTTACTATGAAGGTTTTCTCTTCTTCATTTATTAATAGAATCCTTATTTGCATGGTACCACAATCGTTTTAGATGATTACGATGAGATCGTTGTGCTTCCATACTTTCAACTTGGTTTTCCATGGTAGAGGTTGCTGAGGAACATAGCAATGCAATATTATTGTGCAGTAGTTATCAATAAAGTTGAAATAACACATGTAAGGTAGGTGTGCAAAATAAGTTGGATGAAAGCTTGAAGTAATAATCCGTTGTATTGACTAATATGTGCA
>VDFB02388444.1:0-29742 GCA_007258455.2 Sequoia sempervirens | reverse complement strand
AGAGACTAAGAGGGAAAATTATCGTGACCAAAATTTAATGGTGTACAACTCAATACAAGAGTATGGCCGTGAAGAAGATATCCTAGAACCCTAAAAAAATATTTGCATGTGGTGGAGAATCCCAAGGAAATCACCATTAGTTAGAAACTACACAAAATAGATAATCAAAAGGAGTGAAGTGTAGTAACTGTGTGAGAGGAGAGAAGAAGAAATAGTGCACAGTGAAGAAGGTATTTTGGGCTCTTGAGACAGATAGAGAATACACTGAAGAATAAAAAAGAGCTATAGAAGGGGTATGCGGGTGCATTGAGGCAGACAAAGTGCACTAAGAGAAAAGGAGAAGAACAAAGTAGAACAAAGGGGTGCAGAGCAAGAAGAGAGTTGAAGTAACAACAACAGAAACTTGAGCAGTTGCAGAGTAAGTTGTAACATTGATTTGTGTTCTTAATGGACAAATTGTAATAATCTTTTATGTTGTAAATTTGATTAGTTGGTGCCATCAGATAATTGAGTTGGTGCTCAGATTAGGAGATTGGTGTCTCCTTAGGGTTGGTGCCCTTAAAATTTCTAACAAAATGTTATTTTGTGAGGCTAGATTAGGATAGTAGCTCCTAGCAGAATTTTCTTACCATGGTTTTTCCCATCTTGGTTTTTCCACATATATCTTGTGTTATGTGTTGTTAGATTGTGTGCTTGTTTACATTTCTGCATTTCATGTTTTAATTTGCACACTAAGTGTTTCAAAAAATTAGTCTACACTAAAGGTTAAAGGGTTAAAGTTTTAGTATCTACTGATTCACCCCCCTCTCAGTAGATTGTTGTGTTCCAACAACAATAATAGCACACCACTCTTTCGAACTAGTTCTCTTCCCTCAGCTGTTGTGATATCTTGATACTTAGCCCTCATTTCTTCATGGAACTTGGCCTCTATGACCTCCCTAGGAAGCTCCAGATTTACAATTTTTTTCATGTCTACACTTTTAGCATATTCATCTTTCATAGTTCTCTAGATATACTCTTGAAAGGATTGTATTTTCATAAATGCATCATCATTCATAAATTTTTCACAAGCTTCTGCCCTAACATCAGCAAAAAAATTGATCCCCCTTAAATCTACTTTACTCAATCTAAGACTTAAGGTTTTTGGCATTGTGTCTCTTTGGGGTGAAGGCATACCTTGCCTTATTTCATCTTTAGTGACAAAAATATCTTCATCGGACTCATCAATTGGATAGTCCATAAGGCTGGACTTGACTCAACCTTTTGCTTCTTTATTGGTGGCTCCTTAGGAGGGGATGGTCCTCTAGGAGGGGAATCTAGTTTAATTATTTTTGGAATGGATGAATGTGGGGGTGAAGGTGGTGGCAGCTGTTGTTGAGGATAGGATGCCCTTGACTCCTTTGATTGGGTAGGAGAGGCAATTGTTAACTATTTCCTTACAATGCTCTTCCTTCTAGCAAAGACATGCACCTTCTTTGGTGGCTGGTAGGTTGGCCTCTCTTTTTTTATAGGGTATTTCCCCTTATCCTATTCTCCAATGACCATAGCCTTTCCTTTATCTTGAATCACTCTTTCTTCCTTCATATTTGCAATAACTTTATCAAAATTCTACAAAATTGCTTACATTCTAAACATCACATCCTTTATATCAGACAAAGCCTTGAATTAAGGATCTTTCACCCATTTTTCTCTCTCCAATTTGTCAAAGATAATCCAATTCATCTTTTTATCTTCTTGTGTTTGAAAATCAAAAATATTTCTAATAGTATCCTCAGGGAAAGAGAAGTTGTGAACAAACTTTCCTCCCTTCACTCTATCCGTCAATTAGACCATAAAACCTTCAAGGTCATGGTTCCTATGTGCTCACAATTGCATTCCATAACGCTTGAGTTTATCAATGATATTCTTCCACCCACCAATTATCATAACAAAATCTAAAAATATAGTGTAAGTAGGAAAGAAGGTTCCTTTCCTCATGTTGACTGAATGATTGTCCTCAACATCCCCGAGTTTCCACATGACTTCTAGGAAGCCAATCCTTAATGGTACATCCCTAGAGAGTACATGAGGTGTTTTTCTTGTTCCATACACCCAAAGAATTGTGCAATCTTGATAGGGAATTATGTCTCCCCAATTATGATCAATCTTTAAATTAGGCCTCCTCTCCTTTGGGCTAAGGAAATCATATAATACAGTTGGAAGTGTTGGGAATTAAGGTGTCTCAACCTTGGAAATTCCTAAGTTGTTTATTTATTATTATTTTACATTTTCCCATGGATAAATATCATTTATGTTATTAAATAATTGTGCTCCATTAAAAGGGGCGTGAGATTTTGAGTTGGCACTTTTGCCACATGTCAGTACCTTGAAAAATAAGTTATTAATTTTCAAAAGATGCCCGCTTAGTGGTACAACATGAAAAGCCTATTTTTAAGGATGTTATGACAGATTCTATGACAACTATAAGGGCTAAAATTGGGGGATGTCATTTTGGACGTGAGAATCATCTATGACATGCGTAAAAGAATCTTTGCATAGCTATTGATGGTTTATGATGCATGTAAGAGGATATCCTATTTTATAGGGATTCTTATGACATCTTGTAAGAAGGTGTAATGTCGTGTAAGAGACCATGTTTAGCATGTAAGGGATTGTATGGATTTTTACCATGGTTTTTTCAAACCTTGTTTTGGCCCATGGTAATGTTTTATGGTGGTATTTTGAGCCCCCATTAGTCTATATATTGAGGGGTTGAGTTGGAGACACTATGAGATGTTTTACAGGCACACAGATGTTGTCAGATTGAAGAGGAGTTAGAGTGATTGTATTGTGAAACACCATACCTGTTAATACAAGCTATTCATCTCTTCTTTGGTGGATATTTTTTCTAAAAGGGTTTCTCCATGTAAATACTGTGTTATGTATTGTGTTTTGTGTTCTTGCATTTCATTGTTATAGTTCTTTAATCCCATAAGGTTTACACTGCATAATTTGGTTTACAGTAATCTATTAAAGCTTCCATTATAACTATTCCTCTACTATTTTTCTAACATTTGGTATCAAAGCCTAGCCAGTTCTGTGTTCTGGGTGGTAGAAAAAATGTTTTTTGAGTTTTAGTGGGAGTTTTGTTGAGCTATTTTTTGCAGTATTTTTCATTTAACCATGGCTGCAACTTCTAACCATTTGGATATTAAAAAATTTAACAGAGTTGGTTTTGAGTTGTGGAAGCTGAAAATGGAGGATATCCTTGAAGAATGAGATCAATGGGTAGCCATAACACATGAAAAGAAACCTAAGAAAATGAGTGATGAAGATTGGGAAAAGATTGATAAAAAGGCACAAGGCACTATTAGGCTGTCTTTTTTATTTTGTTCTCCTGAATGTGTTATCGGAAAAGACTACATACACTTTGTGGAACCAAATAGATGAAATATATCAAGCGAAAAGTCTAGTAAACAAACTCTACTTGAAGTGGAAACTGTTTTCTCTTAAGATGAGAAAAGGTGAATCTATAGCCGAGCATTTAAAATATTTTAATTTGGTTTTGAGTCAGTTAGCCTCTATTGATGTCAAAGTAGAAGAAGAAGATAAGTGTATTATGCTTCTCTATTCTTTACTTGAATCTTGGGATAATTTTGTACTTTCTATCACTGCTAAAATAGAAGATCCAAAGATGGATGCTCTTGTAGCAACTTTGTTGTCATAGGAAATGAGGGAAAAGTCAATGGATAGTACAAGTGATTCTCTCAAAGTAAGGGGAATGCCTAAAGAAAGAGGGTCTAAAGGAGATAAGAATGGGCCTAATGACAAGTCTAAGGGAAGATCTAAAACTCCTAGAAAGAAGAATAAAGTGAAGTGTTGGAATTGTGGGAAAAGAGGACATGTGAAGAAGGTATGTAGAAATCCAAAGAAACAAGTTGATTCCTCCATAGAGAAATCCTCGAACTCAGGTGATGAAGCTTTGATTTATGGTCTTCAAGTTATGACTAATGAAAATTGGTTAATTGATTCAAGATGCTCATTTCATATGACTCCTCACAAAGAGTGGTTTACCACATATGAGAAATATGATGGAGGTGAAATCTACCTCGGTGATAACACTTCATATCTGATTGTCGGAAGGGGTAAGGTTAAGTTGTGTTTCAGTGATGGGAGGATTAAAACCCTTCTTGGTGTTTTGCATGTTCCTGGAGTAGCTAGAAATCTGATTTTAGTTTCAAAGTTGAATGATTTGGGAATAAGTGTAACTTTTGATAAGCATGGTTGCAGATTGGTAAGAGAGAATTTGGTGATAGAAAGAGGGACAAGGAAAGGAACCCTATTTAAGTTGGAAGTCACTACTTTTGTAAACTTTGCATATGTAACTGAAAAAATTTGAAAATACTTGTATGTTGTGGCACTGCAGATTGGGTCTATTTTAAATAAAAAGTTGTTAGATGGTTTATCCTATTCTGATGAGAGTTTTTATTTGTGTGAACATTGTGTGTTTGGTAATCAAAACAGAAAATCATTTCCTTCTAGCAGTACAAAATCTAAAGTTAAATTGGAATTAATTCATACGGATGTGTTTGGTCTTGTGGATGTTGAATCAATCGAAAAATCTAAATATTTTGTCTCCTTTATCAATGATGTTACAAGGTTTACCTAGTTATATTTTATGCGACATAAATTTGAAGTTTTCACTAAGTTTAAGGAATTTAAAGCCTTAGTCGAAAAGCAATCAGATTATAAAATTAAGGTTTTAAGGTTTGATAATGGAGGGGAATACTATTCTAAGGAATTTGATGAATTTTGCAAGCATGCAAGAATTGTTAGGCAAAAAACTACTCCATACACTCCTCAATAGAATGGTGTGGTAGAAAGGATGAATCAAATGATCGTGGAAAGAGCTAGAAGCATGTTAAGTGGTTCATGGCTTGATAGATGCTTTTGGGCAGAAGCTGTAAGTACTTCTTGTTATTTGATTAATATATCTCCTTGTAAAGCTCTTGAAACAACATCTTATGAGATGTGGATAGGTAAGAAACCTTTTATTTCACATTTAAGGGTATTTGGTTGTGAGGCTTATATTCATGTGCCTAAAGAAAAATGGACTAAGATGGATCCTAAAGTTGAAAAGTGCATTTTCATTGGATATGGTGATAATGTTAAAGGTTATAAGCTATGGAATCCTCTAATCAAGAAAAGTATATATTCTAGAGATGTGATTTTCAGGGAGCTTAGCGTTATTTCTATACCTGAACAACTAAAGGAAAAAGATAAGGGAAAAAGTGTGCATTTTAAAATTAAGCAAGAAGATGCACCTTGAGAAGAACAAAGAGATGGATTCGATGAGGAGGAAGAAGATGAGGAATCAGAAGAAGTTACTAATCAAACCGAAGAACATGAGGAAGAAAATCAGAAAGAGGTTGAGCAAGGTCAAGAACAACAAGATCCTCATACTCCTATTCTTAGAAGATCCACAAGACAATGGAATCCAGTTGATAGGTATAGCCCACCTAATTTTCATTGTATATTTACTTTATTAAGTGTTGACAATGAACCTAGATCTTGCAGGGAGGCTCTCTCTTCAGAGGAAAATGAGTCTTGGATGTAGGCTATGAAAGAGGAGATGATGGCATTGGAAAATTTTAACATTTGGAATCTTGTTGATTTTCCCAAAGGAAGAAATCCCATCGGATGTAAATGGGTATTTAAAAATAAATTTGGAGTAGATGGTCACTTGCAAAGGTATAAGGCCAGATTAGTGGCTAAGGGCTACTCCCAGAGAGAGGGAGTTGATTTTGGTGAAATTTTCTCTCCTGACGCTAAATTAATTTCTATTAGATTCTTGTTATCTATTGTTGTTGCTTGTGATTTTGAGATAGAGCAAATGGATGTTAAAACTGCATTTTTGCATGGGGATCTTAAGGATGAGATTTATATGCAACAACCTAACAGTTTTGTTGTGAAGGGAAAAGAAAAATTGGTTTGCAAGTTAAAAATATCTTTGTATTGTTTGAAATAGTCACCTAGAATGTAGTATCAGAAATTTGATGCATTTGCATTGAAGTTGGGATTTCTTAGGAGTGAAGAGCATCATTGTGTATATATTAAGGTTATTGATGATCATATTCTAATTATTATCTTGTATGTTGATGACATGTTGTTTATTGGTAACAACAAGGTAATGATTGGTGAACTCAAGAAACAACTTTCTAGTGCTTATGGTATGAAGGACTTTGGGGCTACTAAATACATTCTTGGAATGGAAATCTGGTGCAGGGGCACCATGTCAATTCATGTAAATATGGTCTTAAGTTTGGTTTTATCTTTTTTGAGTCTTATGTCATGAAATAAGGTCATAATAGGACACTTCTAATTTTTTAAGTCATCTAGGGGTCAGTTAGGATAAATTTTTCAAGTTTTGTGTTATTCTTGCAAAATGTTGTCAAAGTGCAAAGTTGGAAAAATGCAAAAATTGGGAGTCCAACGGTCAAGTAGTTCAAAATACTGTTAGGGTCAGTTGTGTTAGTTTTTTTTTTTATGAAAGGTTTAAAGAAAATGTGTATGGGTTGAAGACAAGTTCTGGTGTTCATTTTTGGTTGAAAGCAATAAGAAAACCTCCAAATTTCTGTGTTTTTTGGTAAAATTGTTGCTACAGGCCACTGTATGGCTCCGTACAGATTGTTCTTGATCTTAGGTGCATTGGATTTGATGGATATATGAATTAAATTCAATTTGTTTTTTATTTGAATAGTTTTCATAGAGTTTGAAGATTTTTATTAGCATTTTACTGAGGACAAGTTGGAAACCTTGTTTGGAGGGTTTGAGAGTGGTTAAAATGCATTAATGACCCATTCCACTGGTAGAATTGCTTGAAAATTGGTGGAATGGGTTCATTTAGGTAGGGTTATATGTTCAAGTAGGTTTCAGGAGTAGGGAGTGGGGTTTGAAGGCTTTTTTTGTTTCCCTAGTAGATTTTCATGCATGTTTTAAACAAAGAATGGAGGTTAAGAGTTGAATTTTGTTGAAAAAGCATTGGGACAGAATGGAAGATGATTTGAGAAGCATGTACAGACCATATAAGGTGTGTTAGGTGAGTTGATAAGGTGAAATAGGGCTTGGAGTGCATAGTTTCAATAAACCCTCCTTGAACAAGCATAAATAGGCCTAAACAAGGGTTTTGGGATTTGGTGAGTTAGAAAGTGTTTCAATGGACAAAAGTTGTTTTTTTTGGATATTTGCAACCTAGTTGAGGTCTTGAAATGGTTATTTTTGGTTGGAAGAGTGTTTGGTTGGGTGATGCTTTGTAAAATAGGGCTAACTATGGCCATTTCCAATGTAGCAGTCCATTTTTGGAGGATATGTTCCAAAACAAGTGTTTGCACAAATTGTATATGTTTAAGAGGGCCTTAAAGGGTATCTGAAAAGTGAATCATTTTGTGGTTTTGTAATGTCTTTGTAAATATATGCTCAAAATTCCCAAGTTGGAATGCTATAAGAAAAATATGAAGGAATTGAGAAATAAGGCCAAGGTAGGGTTTTGAAGGTTGAAGAATAGTTTGAAATAGTTTGAATTGTAATTGTTGGACAAACTCCTCCCTACTCTGCATCAATTGGTATCAGAGCATAGGTTTTGGATCTTTTGAAGGGGAAAAAATGAATTTTGAAGAAGTGAAAAGTTGAAAGTTGAAGGACAAAATGCCTCCTAAAGGTAGTGCAGTTCTTGCTAGAGAGATAAAGTTGTTAAAGGAGTCACAAGAAGCAAACTTAGCTAGATTTGCAGCATTAGAGACAAAGCAAAGAAGAGGAAAGGCTACTGAAGAGGAAAGTGACCGAGAGGAAGAGGAAGAGAGTGAGGATGAAAACCCTCCAAGAAGAATCCAAGGTGATGATGAGTTGGACCCTGATGAGAGAAGGATGGTGAAAATTCTCAAGGCTATTAGAGGAGATGCTCCTGAGGTGAAAATAGATTTTCCAATGTATAATGGAAAGTTGGATGCTAAAGAGGTATTGAATTGGATAGATGCACTGGACAACTACTTTGAGTACAAGGAGGTTGTTGAAGAACAAAAGGTAAAGTTTGCTAAGACTACGTTAAAACGGCCTACTTTGACATGGTGGAATTATGTGCAAGAGGAAAGAGTGAAAAAGGGTAAACCAAAAATCAGTTCATGGGATAAGATGGTGTCAAAGATCAAGAGCTAATTCTTGCTAGGAGATCATGCAATACAGACATTTAAGAAGTTGCAAAGTTTAAAGCAGAAGGATAAGGATGTCATGGCCTATACAGAAGAATTTCACAAATTAAGCATTAGGTTTGGTCATGTTGAGGATGAAAATAAAAAGATAGCAAGGTATATGTGTGGGTTGAGATTTCAAATTCAGGATGAGTTGAGTTTGGCTACTCTAAGGATGGTTGAAGAATGTTTTCAGTTGGCTACTAGGGCATAAGAGAAGTTAAAAAGAAGGCAAAAAATACAAGGAAGAGGCAGAGGCAGCACTAGTAGAAGAAGAGGTTCAAGGCAATCCTATGAAGACCAAGAAGATACAAGTAAAAGCAAAGACCAAGTTGTTGATCAAAGAGGTGGATTCAGAGGCTTTAGAGGAAGATTTGGTGGACAAGGTAGAAGTTCAAGTATGTTTTCAGGAAAATGTTATCATTGCAATCAGTTTGGGCATCAAGCATGGAAGTGTCCGGATAAACAAGCTTCTACTTCAACTGGTGGTGATGAAAGAGTTTAGTTGGTGCAAGAGGATGATTGTGAAAGTGTAAACTATCCTAATCAGCTTGTTCCAGAAGTTGGAGAATCTCTAATGGTTAGAAGAACACTCCTCAAAGCATCCAAGGAGAAATAATCAACACAAAGAAGAACATTATTTAGGACAACTTGCAAATGCAATGGAAAGGTATGTAAAGTAGTAATAGATTCAGGGAGTACTGATAACACGGTGTCCATAGAAATGGTTGATAAACTGAAATTGGAAAAGATACCTCATGAAACACCCTACAAATTGTTTTGGTTGAATGAAAGTCAATTAGTTTTGGTGAATGAGCAAGTTTGGATTGAGTTTAATATTGGTGGATATAAGGACAAAATTATTTGTGATGTGTTTCCTACGGATGTGTGCCACTTGTTACTAGGAAGACCATGGTAGTTTGATAAGAATGCAATGTATGATGGTAGAAGCAATTCTTATCAAATTGAAAAGGATGGAAACACTTTCACTTTAACTCCATTGGTAGAAGATGTTAAGGAATAAACTAAGACAACAAAGGTGATAATGTTAGGCAAGAAGGAGTTTATAAAGATAAAGGAAAATAAGAATATGGAGATTGCAGCCACCACTAACAATTAAGCTGCTAAAACATCATATTTGAAGAGTGATTCAGTGTTGGGAAGAAAAGATGATGAGTTGGTGACAAAAACAGATATGGAGAAGGTCAAGGATGAATTGATCTTGAAGATTCAAGATGAGTTTGAGAAGTATGTTGCTAGAAAGGTAAGTGAAGTGATCTACTCATTGTTTGCATAATAAGTTGATGGTAAGTCAAAGGTTGGTATTTTTGAGGTTTGTAGACCTGATAAAACAAAGGTCTTAGGGGCAGAGAATCTGAGAGAAGAGATGAAGGAAAAAGGTGGAGTGATTCAAGGTGAATGGAGAAGACAAATGGATGAGTTCAAGTGTGCAACAAAATTTAAGAAGAGGGAAGTTCAAGACAAGGATGGTAGAGATGTGTTTGTAGGTATGAAGATAGGTTCAACATTAGTTTCAAATGAGGGAAAGGTTAGAGGTCATTCGTCAATTCAAATTACAAAATTGGAGCAATGTCTAGGTGGTGAAAGGTTCAATAGTGCAAAGAATGATACAAATATTTAATACCTGATCCAGTGGAAAGGGCTACCAGATGGAACACTGATACATTTTGACATTTTTTTCGACGGCAGGTCGTTGGAATTCCGACGACCTGCCGTCGAAAAAAATGTCAAAATGTATCAGTGGAAGGACATTGGGAGATCAAAGAGGTGATGAGATGAGCATGATTCCCTACAATATATTTCTCAAGGGACTTGAGTTCTTTTTCAGTCTGGGTGTATGGTGTGGGGGCGCCATGTCAATTCATGTAAATATGGTCTTAAGTTTGGTTTTAGGTCTTTTGAGTCCTATGTTATGAAATAAGGTCATAATAGACCACTTCTAATGTTTTAAGTCATCTAGGGGTCGGTTAGCATAAAGTTGTCAAGTTTTGTGTTATTCTTGCAAAATGTTGTCAAAGTGCAAAGTTGCAAAAATGCAAAAATTGGAAGTCCAACGATCAAGTAGTTCAAAAGGCTGTTAGGGTCAATTTTGTTAGTTATTTTTTGGTTTGAAAGGTTTAAAGAAAATGTGTATGGGTTGAAGACAAGTTCTGGTGTTCATTTTTGGTTGAAAGCAATAAGAAAACTTCCAAATTTCTAATTTTCTGGCAAAATTGCTACTACAGGCCATTGTACGGCTCCGTACAAATTGTTCATAGAGTTTGAAGATTTTTATTTGCATTTTACTGAGGACAGGTCGGAAACCATGTTTAGAGGGTTTGAGAGTGGTTAAAATGCATTAATGATCCATTCCACTGATAGAATTGCTTGAAACTTGGTGGAATGGGTGAATTTAGGTAGGGTTAGATGTTCAAGTAGGTTTTAGGAGCAGGGAGTGGGGTTTGAAGGCTTTTTGTTGTTGCCCTAGTAGATTTTCATGCATGTTTTGAACAAAGAATGGAGGTTAAGAGTTGAAGTTTGTTGAAAAGGCATTAGGACATAATAGAAGATGATTTAAGAAGCATTTGCAGACCATATAAGGTGTCTTAGGTGAGTTGATAAGATGAAATAGGGCTTGGAGTGCATAGTTCCAATAAACCCTCCTTGAACAAGCATAAATAGGCCTAGACAAAGGATTTGGGATTTGGTGAGTTAGATAGTGTTTCAGTGGAAAAAAGTTATTGTTTTTGGCTATTTGTAACCTGGTTGAGATCTTTCAATGGTGATTTATGGTTGGAAGAGTGTCCGGTTGGGTGATGCTTTGTAAAACAGGGCTAATTATGGCCATTTCCAACATAGCAGTCCATTTTTGGAGGGTATGTTCCAAAACAAGTGTTTGCAAAAATTGTATATGTTTAAGAGGGCCTTAAAGGGTATCTGAAAAGTTAATCATTTTGTGGGTTTGTAATTTCTTTGTAAAGATATGCTCAAAATTCCCTAATTGGAATGCTACAAGAAGAATATGAAGGAATTGAGAAATAAGGCCAAGGTAGGGTTTTGAAGGTTGAAGAATAGTTTGAAATAGTTTGAATTATGATTGTTGGACAAAATTATCCCTTCTTTGCTATTGTCATTGGTAGTTTGATGTATGCAATGATTTGCACTAGACTAGATATAACCCAAGTAATGGGATTTCTAAGTAGGTTTATGTCTAACCCTAGTAAAGAGCATTGGAATTTTGTTAAAAGGGTGTTTAGATATTTTCAAGGTACTTCTAATTATTGTTTGGTTTACCATGGTATTGATAATGTGGTCAAGTCATTGGACATATAGGTATTTGTTGATGCAAATTGGGCAAGTGACTTGGATAGTCGAAGGTCCACTAGTGGGTATTTGTTTACTTTGTTTGGAGGAGTAGTGAGTTGGATGAATAAAAGGTAGGATACATTTGCTTTATCCACCACTAAAGTAGAGTATATGGTTGCTACTCATGTTTATAAGGAGGCAATATGGTTACAAAGGTTGTGTGCAGGTATTGGTCTTGATTGTAATATTGTTCAAGTTAACTGTGATAGTCAAAGTGCAATTCATTTGGCTACAAATTGATGTATCATGCTCGAACTAAACATATTGATATTCAGTATCATTTTTTTCATGAGTTGATTCCTAACGGTCAGATTGAGCTGACAAATATTGACACACAGGAGAATGTTGCAGATGTTCTTACCAAACCTATGAGCATAGAGAAATTTACTTGGTACAAGAAGGCCATGGCCCTTGCTACTTGTACCTAGTTGATTCCATGATGGTGTGATTCCACTAGCTCTTGCACGATATTCAACAAGTGGGAAAACGTTGGGAATTAAGGTGTCTTAACCTTAGCAATTCCTAAGTTGTTTATTTATTATTATTTTACATTTTCCCATGGATAAATATCATTTATGTTATTAAATAATTGTGCTCCGTCAAAAGGGCCATGATATTTTGAGTCGGCACTTTTGCCACATGTTAGTAGCTTGAAAAATAAGTTATTAGTTGTCAAAAGATGCCCGCTTAGTGGTGAAAAATGGAAAGCCTATTTTTAAGGATGTTATGACAGATTCTATGACAACTGTAAGGGATAAAAGTGGGGAATATCATTTTGGATGTGAGAATAATCTATGAAACACGTAAGAGAATCTTTGCATAGCTATTGATGGTTTATGATGCATGTAAGAGGATCTCCTATTTTATAGGGATTCTTATGACATCTTGTAAGGTGTAATGTCATGTAAGAGACCATGTTTATCATGTAAGGGGTCGTATGGATTTTTACCATGGTTTTTTTGAACCTTGTTTTGACCCATGGTAATGTTTTATGGTGGTATTTTGAGCCCCCATGAGTCTATATAGTAAGGGGTTGAGTTGGAGACACTACGAGGCATTTTACAGGTACACATATGTTTTTGGATTGAAGATGAGTTAGATTAATTTTATTGTGAAACACCATACTTGTTAATACAACCTATTCATCTCTTCTTTGGTGGAGTTTTTTCCCGAAAGGGTTTCTCCATGTAAATATTGTGTTATGTATTGTGCTTTTTGTTCTTGCATTTCACTGTTATAGTTGTTTAAATCTCCATATGGTTTACACTGCATAATCTAGTTTACAGTAATTTTTTAAAGTTTCCATTATAATTATTCCTCTATTGTTTTTCTAACACGAGGCCTTGGCATATCCAATGCCAAAAATCTCATCATCTTAGAAGCAATTTTTTTTTAGAAAACCACAAAATGATCATGTATATCCAAGAGAGGGGTCCATGTTTGAACTTGCATATCAACACCATCCACCCTTCTCTTCAATTCCATATCATTTCCAAAGATATCTGCACCCTTATACAAAAACATGTGCATAAACAAGGAGTACCACTAGAATCTCACTCTTGTCTCCCCATTCTTCAAAGCTACTAGACCTTTTTGTATCTCCTCTGAAAAATATGTGGAAAAATATTAGGAGGTATTGAGATTGGGATGTTGTATATTTGCAACCATGTACATGGTCGCAATTGGCATGCTCGAGACTAGATCAAATCCTAAAATTTGATAAAGGGAATAGAATGTTTTCTAGAAGTAGAGTGCAAAATACTTAATTGGAAAGGGTTTTGTGTCAGATGGACCCAACACAATTATACTTCCTCCCTTTCCTGATGCCAATAAGTGTGCCAGTACTAAGACCTTAAAGGTTGGTTTCACCTTTCAATATTCTACCCTCAACTTATTTTGATTAATCTCCTCCATATCCTCACTCCATGGGCTTAATCTGAAAACCTTTGTGAGCTCATCCCTGGTAACCCAAACCATGTTCCTACCAAAGTGTGTTCTAACTACCCTAATAGTAGGTTCATAGTTAGTTGCAATGGCCTTAAGGAGGTCTATATCCATATACATATTGGGGGAAATCAAATTACCCATATCTAGCCTCCATGGGTTGCAAATAGGAATGTGAGAATTTCTATTACCAAACCAATACTGAAATAATGACCACCATGTATATGGAAGTGTGACATCTTTAATGGCACACTGTTTGTCAATAATGCCATCTTTCATATTTGGACCCTGAAACATGTGTTTCCCTACGTGTTTATCATTTGTCAAGGGTTGCAATTGGTCCAATAGTCCTTGGACCAAAGGTATCTTCTTAGGCTCAGAACTAGGGGGTTGGACTCTTGGTGCCATCTCAATAATCAAATTACTTGACCTAGGGTTTTACAGGTTGAGACTAGGGCTTTAGGTTTAGGGCTACAACTTGATGCAAAAGAGTGACCAAATTCACTAGTTTATGATAAAATTAATGAATGTCAAACCTTAAAAAGTAACCCTAATTGGAATTCAGATCATAACAACTACAATTAAATGATAACTAGGAGAATTTTTAACTCAAGAGGCATGAATTGAACTTACTGGTTCGACAATAAACAAAAACCCTTGTTTGTGGATGCCTAGAGCTCGAAACACACTACAACGGATTCAAAATGCTTTGAAATGCTTTTGTAATTGAGAATAAGTTTTAAAACTAGATTTTATGGTGAAGAAATCATTCAATTTGGTAGAAAAACATCAACTCCACCATTAATTTTCACTCACACGAACCAAAATAGCTCCATGATGCTATTTTAGCAACTTTGAATTTCAGTGATTGATCTTCTCGTGATCTGGATTAGCGGTCGACTCAGGTGGAGTCAAAGAAGTTTGAAAACTTTAGCCTTCAATGACTCAACATCCAACCATTCACATTTTTTCCATGTGTACATCTTCCTTGCTAGCACAACATCCCCACCACACTTTACAAGCTACAAGAGATTCCACATGTCCATCACCCGCTAGCCCTCTGTAATCTGCAAGACTTTGATTGATGATCTTGGGCTAGTGGGCAATGACCCAGATTAACCCAGTACCTTCTAATATATGTGCCTTTTAGCTCTCAAGCCCATGACCAAGTGATTATCTCTCCATCATGATGAATGATCAAGATTAAAATATCTCACTGAGCTTTTAAGCACGTGCACATTTACCTCTTTAGTAGCACACTCTTTAATATTTCCATAGTCACTAAAAGTATTTAATCAAATATTTCATGTCTTCCATAGTCCCTTTGATGGTGCAAATGATTCCAAGTGGCGCATGCCCTCCAACCCTCTGAGGAATGGCATCGACCTATGGGTCCCTTGTGGGCTAGCAGGGAACAACCAGGATTAATCCACAAGACTACATCTAAATCTTTGATCTTTTTACCCTTCACCATTGCTACCTTTGGAGACCAGTAGGTCTTGCCAAGAAGGAGGGAAAATGTCACCCCACTGGCTGCCCCGTTGATATTTTTAAAGGATAATTTTAATATCGCGGGCTAGCAGGCAACCAATGGGATGTAAGTGGTGGGGCCCGACAACCATAGCTTAAGTGTATTTAATCAACACGTGCATTTAGTAACGACTTAAAATGGTTCATTAGCTAGGTTTAAAAGATAAGAAGACTTAGGCATTTCGTGAGACCAGACTTAGGATATATGACAAATATTTCAATGATTTTTAAACCCACTCAACATTTGACATGGTTTAAATATTTCAAATAGGTAGCGACTGGTAAATCTAGGTTATGGGCCCGGTAGATGGATGATTTCAATGACTCAAGTCATGACTTAGGAAATTGGGAATGAGCCATCACAAGTCACTGAAGAAATAGAACATTCACAAGGCTTAGCAACACTTAAGGTTTTTGAAGGGTTTAAGGCATGAAAGAACCCTAGAATATAGGTAAAAAAAAACCCTAAGACATAAAACATCATCTCATAACCAATTAAAATCCAAGTGTGAAGTTAAAACATTAGTGGAACACAAAAAAAAAATAGGGGTTCCACCAGGGGGGATGAATCAATTGTATACTTTTAAATATTTGATCCCTCAATATCTTTTCAAATCCCTATCAACCATTAAAACCTTAACATGAATTAATGGAATGTAAACATGTGAAATAGTAATCCAAACACATAAGAAAACCAAATTTAAGTAGAAAACCATAGAAGGGAAAAACCACGTTGAGGATTAACTCAAAAATATATGAATTGCAACATTGAATACAATTAGGCTCACTGCCTAGAAAAGGAAGAAAGGCTCACTACCAGTGGCTCACTATCTAGAAGAAAGAAGAATAGAATAAAGGGGTGGCTCACTACCAAATATGAATTGATAAAAATACATCTTTCTTATGTCAAAGGTATAGTTCCACTAAAGCACAAAAAACTCATACAATAGACTGAAATGTAGACACCTTCTGCTCATTGCATTTGGAAGTCATAGGCATTAAAGCTCTCACTCAAATCACCACACTTAATCACATTTACATATTTCACACCACACACAATCCAAACTTAATCCACACAAAACTCACCTTGTATATATACCATCTACGACCTAAAACAATCTCAATTAGGCCAACCTTAAAGAAACATATGCACCTCAACCATGCAACATCAAATAGGTTGGCACCACGTGGTGGAAAAAAGTGAAGGAAGACCATGAAACAACTTAACCACGACCAAATCTACACCGACACACTTCTCAACACTTTCACAAATAAGAATCATCCTCTATAATTATTGCTAGCACACTAGGTTAGCCAAACATGTACTAACACTAACAAGTGACTCCAAAAACACCCCTTTAGGTATGGAAACATCTCATGGACCACACAACAACACTCCACAACATCCAAGAATATTCCACATCATTAGAACATTCACCACTACTACTGCAACCACTTGAAACTTAAGAATACTTTCATTATGTGCAACCAGACACACTAGCACAGACATCCAACACACAAAACAACCTCGAAGAACACCTCATCACCTGAAACCTCAAGGGAAGATAGATATAGACAATATAAGAACATTCCTAGATCCACAAGAAAAGAAACTTCATTGTAGAGAAATGTGGAGCAATCTCATTTCTCCCAGACACCTTGTTTCATAAACAAACATACTATCAAACACATCTTCTATTAGTTTTATGATAAGATTTAATACATAGAAAATTAATTCAAATCCAGACACAATAACATAGCAGATACCCTAGGAAAACCCTCCTCTTGAGGGAGAAAAACCCAGCAATAAATATATCTCTTATATATTTAAATAATAGCAACAAGTCTCTTTACAATGAGGCCAATCTCAAGGACAATAATCAACACCTTCATAAGATGCAATGATAGACAAATAATCTGCACTTCCTTGCAACTCAATCTACTCTTGAAGAGTTCACAATCTACCCTTGATGACTTCACAATCTCCTCTTGATAATTCACACTTGAGGAAAGAGAAGAGACTTCGAACTTTTTTTTTATTGAATGAATGGAAGGAACTTGTATTTATACAATTTGGGAGAGAGAGATCACACCTCTTCATGCAAGGTCGGCCATCATAAAAAATATAATTACAATTAATAAAATGCAAGTTACAAGGAAGGTCAGCCAAGATAACAATAATTAAATGACTCTTTAAATAATCTCAAGTCGGCCAACAACAAAGTAAAGAATGAAGTGTTCTTTCATTGAATATAATAATCACAATTCAAATAGTCGTTAGGCTAACATTTGAATTGTCTTCAATCGTGCGGACCTGGAAGAAGCAGCCCGATGCTACTAATAACATTAACATCTTCCACTATAGTATGATCCAGAACCTAAAACTTTGGATATAACACCTCTAAGCACCTTTGACTATCACATCCAAACCACACAAGTATATCTTCAACCTTGAAGAAATGTGGAGCAAAACACTAAACACACCTTTGTCACATTATACTCTCTTTTATTCAAA
Source organism: Sequoia sempervirens (assembly GCA_007258455.2). Taxonomy (NCBI): domain Eukaryota; kingdom Viridiplantae; phylum Streptophyta; class Pinopsida; order Cupressales; family Cupressaceae; genus Sequoia; species Sequoia sempervirens. The sequence continues at coordinate 12,165 of VDFB02388444.1, read as the reverse complement.
CTTTCTCAAAAGCACTTGGAAACCAAGTGAAGCAACTTCATAAACAACACTTCTAACACCACTATAACACATCTATATTATCTACAACACCTCTCATCAACTATAGCACATCCAACATTCTCTTCAAACACACAAGTTAGGATTCCAACAATCTAGTTGTAATTATACTGAAGTGAGACATCAATGATAACACCAACAACATTGTGTTGACATCAATACCAACAACTCCAATGCTTGTGGTTGACATCCTATGGGTTGACATCAATGAGAACACCCAAAACAACTCACAAACAACTCAAGCTTCCAACAATCTCCCCCTTTGTCATTGATGGCAACACGGAATTTTTGAAAAATGATCAATAAAAAAATAAACCAACAACAATTTTACAACAAGAAGTACTCCCTTTGATTGGGATGACTTTCACTCTTCACAAGCTCTCTTCACAATCTCTCTTCACAAACTTCTTCTCCTACAACATCGGTTCTTGCTCCCCTTTTGTTCCTTTATTTTTCAGGTAATGCTCTCATATACATTGCACTAACTCTCTCCATGTTTTTTAGACTCTCTCTCCTCCTTTGAAATCAATGGAAAAGGGCCATAGACATCCCTCTTTCCTATATATTTCACATTTTACTTTTATTTTTTGCATTGAATTCTTTTGCACTTCCCCTTTGACAATGTTCAAAGGACAACATCTACACCTTTCACACATCACCATTTTTCTCTCTCTCTACTCATCTGCACATGCATAGGACTTTTATGCTCTTACTTTCTTTGATAAAACTTCAAAGGAAAACACCATCAAACATTTTTTTTTCTTTTCCATTGTACTTTTCTACACTTTTTTGCACTCACCAACAACCACTACCTACTCCTCCTAAGAGGTATCCTTCAACATCAGTTTAGGACCAAGAATGTATCTTGAAATGCTTCCCAAATAGATTTTTTGGGAAAATGTGTCTCAACCTTGCAATTACATAAGGTATTATTGATATATCTATGATGAGGGTGCAAGTTTCCCTCCCCCCTCTGCGAGGGGTCAGGGGGTAGCACACCCCAACAAGGGCTCAGGGGCAGCACCCTTGAAAGGAAAATTTTATTTATATTTTATTATTGTAAATTTGGACCATTCATCGTTAGGTCTTAGATCTGACAGCCAATATTTTATTAAGTTGACTTACCCTAGAAGGCAACCCTATTTTATGAGGGCATTGTATTAAGGTTGTGTATTATGATGTATTATGAGAGTCTTATAGCGGTCATGTTGGCTCTAGATCTTTGGTTGGTGATACTCATGTGATAAGATTTCTCTACAAGTATATTGTAATATTTGTGATTTATGAATAATATATTGGGCGGATTTTGGAGTGTGGGGTTTTTCTCCTAAAAGGGTTTTTCCCATGTAAATCACTATGTTGTGGTATGAATAATATTTATATTTATTTCTATTTAAGTTTCTTTAATTGTTAAAGATCTGTAAAATTTTGCATTATCCTCCTCACAAGATTAGTGTGGGAAGTTGTTCCACTACCTTAGCTTCCTTTCAAGTGGTATCAGAGCATGGTCGCCTTTGGTTTCAATTATGGGTTGTTGGGTTTTTTGAAGTAATACAAATTTGAGTAGGAGCTTATGCAAAATATGCTTTGTGATCTTGTTATAGGAATTTTCAAATGGCAAGTTCATTAGGGAGAATAGAGGTGGATAAAAAAATTTTAAATAACTTTGAGATGTGGAAGATGAAGATGGAGGCTCTATTGATAGATCGAGATATGTGGGATGTTGTTGATGAGACAATTTCAATGCCTAAAAATCCTACTTTGGTTGCTCAATATGATGTTATGGATTGTAAATCTAAGGGTCTAATTAGATTGTGCTTGGTAGACTTTGTTTTAATCAATGTCCATGAAGAGACCCTTGCACTTAAACTATGGAAGAAGCTTGGTGAGATGTATCAAGCCAAATCTTTAGTGAACAAGATTTTATTAAGAAATTGTATTCTTTGAGAATGGAAGAGGGTGGACGAATTAAAGACCACCTAGAAGCATTCAATATGTTGGTGGCTCAATTGGCATCAGTTGGTGTGAAAATGGATGAGGAAAAGAAATGTTAGATCTTTCTTTATTCTTTGCCTAATTCATGGGATTCTCTTGTTATGGTTATTGGGAGTACTTCTGTTATATTAAAGATAGGAGATGTGGTGGGTTCTTTTCTTTCTGAAAATATGAGGAGGAAGGTATCCATCAGTGCCAAGAAATCCCTAAATTATCATGGAAGACCTAAGGAAAAAGAATGAGAAGCATGTTAAATCCAAGCCCAAGGGGAGATCCAAATCTCCTAAAAAGTCTAAAGTTAATTGTTGGAACTATGGTAAGCCTAGACATATTCATAAGGACTGCAAAGAAGAAAAGAAGAAGAAAAAGAAGAAATTTGATTTTGATTCTGAGTTTGAGATGGAAGATGGCGACGTATTCATTGTGTCTTTGACAACTTGTACATGTAATTATGAATGGTTAATTGACTCGGGTGCATCTTTCCATATCACCTTTAATAGAGATTGGTTTTTTGAATATGAATAATTTGATGGAGGTAAGGTGCACTTGGGTGATGATTCTTATTTAAACGTTTTCTACCGTGGTAAAGTTAGAATCAATTTTCTTGATGGTAGAATAAAAAAGATTAATGGTGTGTTGCATATCCCTATATTAGCACAAAATTTGTTATCTATGAGAAAACTAATAGGTGCAGGTGTGTAAGTAGTATTTTCTAATGTAGGATGTAAGATGGTTAGAGGTGCTATGGTGATTGCTAGAGGTGTTAGACATGACACATTGTATAATCTCGATGCATGCAATGTCAAGTGCAATAGTACTTCTATGAAAAGAAAGTCTATGAAAGAGGTGATGGTTTCACCTTTATCAGATGGTCATGGGTTTTGGGTACCCAAGGGTGCTCTTTCTTCTGAATCAAAGTTACCTATAGAGAAAACTATATTATGGCACTAGAGACTTGGCCACATTGGAGGAAAGGGTCTAAGGACCTTGAATAATAAAAACCTTGTTGAAGGTTTGTCAGATTGTAATCTTGAATTTGATTAATGTGAGAATTGCATTTATGGAAAACAAAACCGCATTTAGTTTTACTCGAGTTCTCATACATATTGTGGTGCAATGGATCTTATTCATTCTGATGTGTTTGGTCTTGTAGATGTTCCTTCAATTGGTAAATGTACTTATTATGTTCCATTTATTGATGATTATAGTAAAAGGACATGGGTATATTTTCTAAAGAGTAAAGATGAAGTTTTTAGTCAATTTAAAGAATGTAAAGAAATGGTTGAGTTGCAGACTAGAATGAAAGTAAAATTTTGAGGACTAATAATGGCAGTGAATTTTGCTCTAATGATTTTGATAGATTATGTAAAGATTGTGGTATTCACATACAAAAGAAAACTTTGTATTCTCCACAATAGAATGGATTTGTATAAAGAATGAACAGGACACTGATGGATAAGGCTAGGAGTATGTTGAGTGGTGTCGATCTAGAACAAAGGTTTTGGAATGAAGCTATTGCCACTACTTTTTACTTGAATAATAGGTCTCCTACATCAGCTCTTGTTGATAAGACACCTATAGATGCATGGTCAGGCCACAAACCTTCATTAATACATCTTAGATTTTTTGGTTACGAGGCATATGCACATGTGCCAAAGGAGAAGCAAAAAAGGTTGGAAAACAAGTTTGTGAAATGTATCTTCATCTAATACAATTATGGTGTGAAAGGATACAATATTTGGGACCATATTGCACATAAGGTAATACAGAGTAGAAGTGTTGTGTTTAGAGAAACTAAGCTTTCTTCTATTACATTGCAGCTAGAACAAAGTGAGCAAGAAGATACGATTCAATTTCCTTCTACACCTAAGAAAGTTGAATCAATGCCCATGGATAGATAAGAAGTTAGGGAGAGATCATATAGCTTTGAATCTTCAAAAGAGGAGGAAGAACCTCCAACTTGGCTTGTTCGTAGGTCTACAAGGCATAGAAAACCATCAAAAATGTATTCCCTTGATGATTGGAGATGTATTTTTTCTTTGAGTACTAACATGGATGAACCCATATCGATAGAAGAGGCATTAGGCATGAATGATGTAGAATCCTAGAAGATTTTTATTGATGAAGAAATGACATCTTTGAAAAAGAATGATACATGGGATCTTGTAACATTTCCTGAAGGATGAAAACCTGTTGGTTGCAAATGGGTGTTCAAGAAAAAGATTGGTTCATATGGAGGTAAATTGAGAAGTACAAAGCAAGGTTGGTTACAAAAGGTTACTCTCAAGTTGAGGGTGTTGATTATAGTGAGATATTTTCTCCTATTGCAAAAATGGCATCCATTAGACTTTTTATTTCTATTTATTTTGCTTATGATTTAGAGGTTGAGTAGATGGATGTAAAAATTGCTTTCCTTCATGGTGACTTGGAGGAGGATATTTATATGACACAACCATAGCACTACATGGTGAAAGGTAAAAGTAAATTGGTATGAAAATTGAAGAAATCTTTGTATGGCCTAAAATAGAGTCCTAGGATGTGGTACCAGAAATTTGATACACATGTGTTGAGTTTGGGATTTGAGCATTATAAATCATTTATTGTTCTTATTATAAAAATTATGGTGATCATTTCTTGTTTATTGCATTATATGTTGATAATATGTTATTTATTGGCAAAGGGAGAGGTATTATTTTAGAACTAAAATCTAAACTTGTTGCTAAATTTGAAATGAAAGATCTTGGTACAGCTAGGCACATTCTTGGGATGGAAATTAGAAGAGATAGAGTGAACAAAAATCTATGGCTTAGCCAAAGTATGTATGTCGATTCAATTTTATAGAGGTTTAATATGTAGGATTGTAGACCATTGTGGATTCCTATTTTAATTGGAACAAAGTTATCTATTTTAGATTGTCTAATATCCCCATCATAGATGGAAGACATGAGAAAAGTTCCTTATGAGAGTGCAGTTGGAAGCTTGATGTATGCTATGGTTTGTACAAGACCAAACATTTCCCAATAAGTGGGAGTTCTTTCCAGATATACGTCTAATCCTGGTAGAGTTCATTGGGATACAGTTAAAAGAGTCTTCAGATATTTGCACGATACCTCAGATTATTCCTTGTGTTATTATAGTAATATGACTAAAGATGAGAGTTCCCTTGATATTTATGGTTATGTGGATTCAAACAGGGTAGCTGATGTTGATAGCAAATGATCCACTAGTGCTTATGTGTTTACTTTATTTGGTGGTACAATTAGTTGGATGAGTAAGCGACAAGTTGTGGTTGCTTTGTCCAAGTGCTACTAAATAAGAGTATATGGCAACTACTCATTCTTGTAAATAATCCATTTTTCTTAAGAGACTATGTTCAGATATTGGAATAAAACAAGGTGCAATGACATTTTATTAGATAGTTAGAGTGCAATATGTCTAGCTAAGAACTTGACATTTCATGCCAAGACCAAACATATTGATGTACAATATCATTTTGTTAGAGATATGGTTGAAGATTGTAGGGTGAAGTTGTTGGAATATGGCTTGATTGTTGGCATATGGCTTGGGGAGATTATTGGTATGGCTTCTAGTGTTGTCATTGATGGCAACTAAAGTCACTATTGTGGTCCGCAGATCTGAACCTGGTCATACCGGTAATTAAAGTTAAGTACAGTGTATTACCAGCAGAGAACATGAAGAACAGGGTATCCAGTTAGTATGTCAATTTGTATGCTTCACCGGATTATCATTTTTTGTTGTGGATCCCCAGGATAGTTTGTTATGCATATACGTTATCTTTTTGTTAAGTCTTGTTAACCGGTGTACGAGTAAAGTGATCTGGCAAGATTTTTTTCTGTCTATTTGTTCATAATGGCCGACCTAGTCAATGTAGCATGTCGTGGATGTATAAGGGATGATTGTTTAAATGTTTCTATGTTTGGGAATTTTATTTTGGGTCCCAGCTATGTTGTGGCTGACTTGTATGGGTACACATTATAAATTTTTCATGATTTGAGCTGACATGTGGAGAATATTATATTTTGTTAAAGCTGACATATAGTAATTAAATTCTTGCTAGCGAATATATATATATATATGAGATCAGTAATTCATTTTGGGTAATGAAAGAAAGTGTGGAAGTGTGTGAATGTGTGTGAAGATCAAAACAGATGTGTGTGTGAGTATTAGAAGGGTGATTGAGCGATCTATGCACAATTTCAGAAGGGCAAAAAAATAGAGAAGAGCAGAGTAGAAATATAGAATCAGTCAGAAGGGCTAAAGATCATCTATTAAGCTTCATTGAAATTGAATCCAGGCATTTGGAGATGTTATTTTCTCAGTTCAACTTTTTGTTGTAATACAAACATTTTGTAAGGCAGTGAGCCTTTCTTATTTTGAGCAGTAAGCTCTAGGCAGTGTGCCTAAATGCATGTGCATTCCCTTTTGTTCATACTTTTAACAGAGTATAAACTGTGGATTAATCTCCACCGTGGTTTTTCCCCTAACAGGGTTTCCACGTAAAAATCTTGGCGTTATGGTGTTTTGATTGTCTCTCACATGTATTTGCATGTTTATTTCAGTTTATATGTTGTGAATGGTTTATGATCTGAATTGAAGTTTAAATTTTCCTGAACATTGATTCACCCCCCCTCTCAGTGTTCCTTGAGTCCAATAGAAGCTGGTTAAGGTAGAGAGTTTAATGATTTTTTTTATTCTTTAACTAAGCATGTGAGCATAGAGAAGTTTATATGGTGTTCAAATTCAATGGGCCTTTTGACCGCTAGCAATTAAGAGATGATGTTTATACACCCTCCTATTGCTTTTGCAAGGTGTTCAACAAGTGGGAGATTCATTGGGAAAATGTGTCACTACCTTGCAATTACATAAGGTATTGTTGATACATCCATAATGGGGGGTAGGAGGTTCCCCCCTCGAGAGGGGTCTGAGGGAAATGCGCTATGATAGGGGCTCGAGGGAATGCCCTTGAAAGGAAAATTTTATTTATATTTTATTATTATAAATTTGAATTGTTCATAATTAGGTCTTATATCTGATGGTCAATATTTTATTAACATGAATTTCCCTAGAAGGAAACCCTATTTTATGAGGGAATTGTATTATGACTATGTATTGTGATGTATTTTGAGAGTCTGATAGTGGTTGTGTTGCCTCTGGATCTTTGGTTGGTGATACTCTTGTGAGAAGCTTTCTTTGCAATATATTGTAATCTTTATAATTTTTAAATAATATATTGGGTGGATTTTAGAGTGTGGGGTTTTTCTCGTGGAAGGGCTTTCCCAACGTAAATTAGTGTATTGTGGTATGCATGATATTTATGTTTATTTTTGTTTAATTTTTTATAATTTTTAAAAATTTGTAAAAGTTTTGTATTATCCTCCTCTTAAGATTAGTGTAGGAAGTTGTTTCGCTACCTTAGCTTCCTTTCAATATGCACACACTTATGCATCTAATTGAAAGGAGGAGGGGAAATAACCCCTAACTTCTACCATGGATACTCAAAAGTATCTTTTGAAGAGACTTTGTGAAAATATCAACAACTTGATCCTTAGTAGGCACATACTCCAACTTCACCTCATTCTCTACAAATTTCTCTCTCAAGCGGGGATAGCGGATTGAGATATGCTTCAAGTTCTTGAATGAATTATTGAGTTCTTTGAAATATTGATTGCACTTGTATTATCACACATGATAGAAATAGGTTCATCATATGAAACTCCGATATCCTTCAATGTTTTCTTCATTCATAACACTTGTATACAACATGATGTTGTTGCAATATATTGTGCCTCTATTGTAGATAATGATAGTGAATCATACTTCTTACTCAACCATGAAACCAACTTGCTTCCAAGAAAGAAATCACCACCACTTGTACTTATTTTGGAATATGCACATCAAGCCTAATCTACATTGTATATGCACTCAAAGAGAAGACAATATCCTTAGGATACCACAAACCATAGTTTTGAGTGCCCTTCAAATATCTAAATATCCTCTTCATTGCTACAACATGATATTCTCTAGGATATCCTTGAAATCTAGCTACAAGACAAATTGAATGCATGATATCTGTTCTAGTAGAAGGGTAAGTGCAAAAATATGGGGGACCAACAAGGGGTCTTAAGTGGCCATTTTTTTCTAAAATTAGGAAATAATGACCTTGGATGAGAAATTGAGGATAGTTACACACAAAATTTTAAGATGCAACAAAAACAATGTTAATAGTGCTCTGAGTCTACTTTCTAAACTACTATTTTTAAAAAAAAAATGGTAGAGATTAAGGGGTTCAAAAAAAGGAGCCACAAAAATTGATGTTGTTTTTGTCAAAAAAACATAACATAGCATCTTTTATGGCTCCCTCAAAAGGTTGACTTTTTTGGTATTTTTAAAATCACTTGAATGAAAAATTAGCTAACATCATGTAGTTTATGCCTGATTATTTTGATAAAAAATTTATGAATATTTAATTTTTTACTAAATTTTCAAAGTGGACACATTTTAAAAAAAAAAATTGGCTATGCTACCCCTATAATTTTTGAAAAATAATAGAAAATCATTTTTTTAATATGTGTAAAATGGAGTCTAATTTATAAAAAATTAATTTATTTTAAATTTCAATGAACAATTAAAAAATAAAGTAAAAATTACCAAACACTGGTTTTTGACAAAAAATAGACACAAACAAAAGAAATTAAAGATGAAAGCCTTAACATTGTCAAAATGTGAAAAAAAATTACATCATTAAATAGCTAAGAGAGAGCTTAACATTACCTAGGTGTTCGATTTACTTGACCTTGAAACACATGCAAACTTGACAATTAGCATGAATGAGATTATGTGAAATCCTATAGAATATGCAAAAAAAATCTTTGGATGTTGGGAAGGTACTCCAATCCTTTGGGTTGGAAATCCAAAGCAAATCCAAGCCTAAGGCTTGGGGATTCCCAAAGCAAGACATAACATGAGCGTGTTATAATATGCTCATGTTTATGTTTTGTATTGAAATTTGTTCCTTGTCAATGAGTTTCAAAAAATGCACCAAAATGCATTACCAAAAGATTCCAAAAAGCATTTACAAAATGCAAGTGTGTTATAATGCACTCATGTTTTGTGGATGTATTGACAAAATGTGAGTGCGTTATAACATGCTCGCATTTAGGCCTACATTAAAAATGATTTCTACTATTTTTTTCTTCTCTTTCTTAAATTTTATTTTTAAGGAAACTATATACATATGAACATTTAATTTCTAATACTTTAAGTTATATTTCATGTATATAGTTTCAGGATGTTTGAGAGTGGTTTCAGATCTTTAGGAGTTATAATGAAAATTCTATTTTTTGAAATATCTTAAAATAAATCAGACTTAGTCAAATTTGAGTAATCAACATGTCAAATTTCAATAATCGGGAGGTCAAATTGCAGTAATTAGTAAGTTGTATCATATTTCTCTCATTATACATCCTTATGCTCTACAAGGTCTCTCTCTCACTCTCTACCTCTCTTACTATCTCTTTCCCTCTCTACTCTTTATCTCGCTATTCTATCTCTCTCTCTCCATCCTCTATAATTCTCTCCCTCTTCCTCTCCCTCTCTCCCTCTTTCTATCTATCTCTCTTTGTCTCTCTCTATCTCACCTATGTCTCCCTCCCTACCTCTTTCCCTCTCTACTCTCTATGTCTCTCTCTGTATCTCCCTCTCTCTCTTTCCCTCCCTCTCTCCCCCTCCTTTTATCTGTATTTCCTCTCTATCTCACCATTCTCTCTTCATCTCTCTCACTTTCTCCATTTCTCCATTTACTTCTCTTTATCTCACCCCTCCCTCTTTACTTCTCCCTCCCTCCCTTCCCTCCCTCCCATCTCTCTCCCACCCTCCTTCCTTTACTCTCTCTCTATCTTTCTCTACTCTTTATCTCACATATCCCTCTCTACCTCTCCCTTCCACCTCCCTCTCTTTCTCTCTCTTTCTCATTCTATCATTCCCTCTCTACTCTCTATTTCACCACTTTCTATCCATCTCACTCTCCCTACCTCCCTCTCTCCTTCCTTCCCTCTCTAATTCTCTCTCTCTCTTACCTATCTCTCCCTCCCTCCCTACCTATCCCTCCCTCTCTACTTCTCTATATCTCCCCTCTCCCTCTCTCTACCTACCTCTTCCTCCATTACTCCCTACTCCCTCAACTCTCTCATTATTATCTCTCTCACACACACACCTCTATCTCTCTCCCTACCCTCCCTTCCTCCCCCTCTTTCTTTCTCATCCTCTCCTCTTTATCTAACCATTCTCTCTCTCTCTCTCTCTCTCTCTCTCTCTCTCTCTCTCTCTCTCTCTCTCTCTCTCTCTCTCTCTCTCTCTCTCTCTCTCTCTCTCTCTCTCTCTCTTCTCTCTCAAGAGACACCACATAAACCTCAATTCTCATTCTCCTCCTCCCTTCTCATTTCTATCTCTCCTTCTCTAATTCTCCTTTTCCTCTCACTTATCTTCCACTCTAGATTCTTTTACCTACCTCTCCCTCTCCATCACTCTCTCTATCTCACCAATGTCTCCCTCCCTACCTCTTTCCCTCTCTACTCTATCTCTCTTCTCTCTCTACCTACCTCTCTCACTCTCTCTCCCTCTCTGCCCCCTCTTTCTCTCTCACTCACTCCTTTCTATCTCACCTCCCTATATCTCTACCTCTCCTTCTATCTCTACTTATCTTTATATCTCCTTTACTTCTCTCTACATACCTCTCCCTCCATCACTCTCTTTGTGTATCTCTTTGTCTCCCTCTCTACCTCTTTCCTTATCTCTCTCACTCTCTCTCTCCCTCTCTCCCCCTCTCTCTCTCCCCCTCTCCTCTCTATCTCACCATTCTCTCCCTCAGTTCCTCCCTCCCTCCCACCTTTCCCCTAATGTTCAGGGTTGAGGGTATAGGGATAAGTGTATAAGGTGTAGGAATTAGGTTTAGGATATTGGGTATAGGGTTGATGGTATTGGGTTTAGGGTATAAGTTTGAATTTATGGTTTAGGGTTTAAGTATAGGGTTGAAGGCTAAGGTTTCAAGGTTGAGGGTATAAGGTTAATTTTATAGGGTATATGGATTAGGGTTTAATATATTGGTTATAGGGTTAAGGATTTAGAGTGTATGGTTTAGGGTATAAGAATAGGGTTGAGGGATAATGTTCAAGTTTTAGGGTATAGGGTTGAGGGTTGAGGGACACTGTTTAAGGTTGATGGTATAGTTTAAGTGTATTGGGTATAAGGATTAGGGTTTAGAATATTGGGTATAGGTTTGAGGGTATTGGGTTTAGAGTACAACAAGGTTGAATGTAGGGTATATTGGGTATAGGATTTAGGGTGTAGCTTTTAGGGTATAAGATATAAGGTTAAGGGTTGAGAGTGTAGGGTTTAGAGTTCAAGTATAGGGTTAAGGGATAATGTTTAGGGTTTAGGGTATAAGTTTGAGGGTAGGGTATAGAGATGATGGTTTAGGGTGTAGGGTTTAGGGTTTAAGGTATAGATTTGAGGGTTGAGGGATAGTGTTTAGGGTTGAGGGTATAAGATTAAGTATGTAGGATATATGGATTAGGATTTAGGATATTCATTATAGGGTTGATGGTATTGGGTTTAGGGTTTAAGTATAGGGTTGAGGCTTGAGGGTTAAGGGTATAAGGTTAAGTGTATAGGGTATAGGGATTAGGGCTTAGGATATTGGGTATAGGGTTTAAGGTGTAGGGTTTAGGGTATAAGGTATAGGTTTAAGGGTTGAGAGTGTAGGGTTTAGGGTTTAAGTATAGGGTTGAGGGATAATGTTCAGGGTTTAGGGTATAAGGTTAAGTGTATAGGGTATAGGGATGAGGGTTGAGGGATAGTTTTCAAGGGTAAGGGTATAGGGTTAAGTGTATGGGGTATAAGGATTAGGGTTCATAATATTGTTAGGGTTTAGAGTACAACAAAGTTGAATGTAGGGTTTAGGGTTGAGGGATAATGTTCAAGGTTTAGGTTATAAGTTTGAGGGCATAGGGTATAGTTGTGAGGGTTGAGGGTGTACGATTTAGGGTTTAAGGTATAGGGTTGAGGGATAGTGTTTAGGGGGGTTGAGGGTATAGG
>VDFB02388443.1:0-33997 GCA_007258455.2 Sequoia sempervirens | reverse complement strand
TTTGATGCAATAAAGATTTCATGTATCAAAGATGGATAGAGTAATGAGAAGGGAAACCTAAAAACTATAATATGGCAGTAAACCAAAGGGCTAAAGGATAGTGAAAGACTCCACAATCATACAAAATGCATTCACAGTCATACAAAGATGGATTCACAAATTCAAACACAAATTATAGACCATAAACCTTGAAAAAGAAAGGCACCAAATGCATGACCTTTGATGTGGAAAACAAGTTGTTTATAGGTAAATTGAGTTCATGAATAAGTCAAAATATGGTAGTCACTATGCATATACCATAGTCTAAGATGACATTTAAGATGGTCCTATATTTTTTATTTTCCATATACTAGTCAAGGTTTCACATTGAAAGAGTGGACCTTAAGGTTGTTTTGTAGTAAGAATAGTCATCTCATTGAAGAGAGCATCTCAAATATTGTGGAAGCACCTTTCACCTTGAAATAATTAAAACCAAATGGGTAGTCATCAAATTAGAAAGGACAATCATCACAGAGGGTATAGTTTTCTAAGTGGCTATCACATTGGAATTTAATGTTAAGGATAGTAAATAATAGGTGTTTTAAACCTATGAAGCAATTTTATGACCATTACATCTTAAGGAAACTCACATATTTATCATGTAAGGAGTTTCACAAGATCACAAGTTAAGTGACTTGTTCATGCTCAATTTTGGTGCACTCGTGGTCAATTTAGGCCTATTTAAGAAGCCCATATATGGTTATAACTAAATTTGAGAGGATTTTTAGGCTAAAATCATGGATTTTGAGGTAGTTTGGAGTCTTAAAATAGATTTTTTTTTCCTTGTATTCCCAACAAGTTGAAGAATTCATGCAAGTTGATTGAAGACATCATTTCCAATCAATTTCATGCTTTTTTAAGAATATCAGGATAATACCTTGATCTGACTTGATTTTCTAAGGCCATCAAGATAATGCCTGATATCAAGATAGAAGATGGAGAATTTAAGGATCACCAACAATAGGAATTACAATTTGAAGAAATAACTGCCACCCTATCCTTCTTCATTTGTGATGACAAGAAGATTGATGTGGATCAAGTCTTAAGAGTTGTATGCATAAGATATTGGGTAAAAATCATCTCATGGAAGAATTTTAGAAGTAAGCTAATTCTATTATATCTAATTACCATAGCTACACATCAAATATGGATCATCTCTTTGCATACCAATGGCCTTCAGAAAGACTATATTAGGTCTAGGATGATAAGTATAACAACTTTCTAGAATTATGATTCTTTTGTCTCATCAATTAAATGTATTTAATGACATGGCACTTGGAAATTTTCTCTTATTTTATCTTCTTTTCTTTACTCATCAACAACGAGGAAATCTTCTTCAACCTAAGTAATTATTTTATCTTCATTTTGACCCATTTTTCCTTTTTACCCAAGTCAACAATACCCCAAGTATTTTAAGGATGTAAGAGGTGATGTAGATAGTGCAACAAATTACATGTATTCTTGAACCTTTGTTTCATCACCAAAGGATCGGCAATGACCTTCAACAACAAGTGCAACTATCTTTATCTTATAGTGAGGTATTCTTCTCCCCACGAGGTAGTTCTAACCTTTTTTTTTAATCCTATGTGGGAATATTTGTCAAATTAAAATGTGACACTTGTCCACAAGCCTCAAGATTTTTTTCTCCCTTGTTCTATAAAAGGGAATCAAGGGACATTTTCATAGGATCTTGGAGAATTTTTGTACGTAGAGAATTTTGTAGTTAAGCTAGTGTTTCTAGGTCTAGGTTTCTTTGAAGATATAATTTGATGTAACTGGTAATTTTTTATAACAATACTAGCATTTTGAACCAATACAATTACAATTTTTGCAAGCATATTATCTCCTACATGTACTTATTTTCAACATTTATTAACAAAATTGATCAAGGATCTATTTTTTTCTTCACAGTCTTTCTTATGTATGAATTTCTTTTATAGCTTTTACTCAAATAGTAAACTAAGTATGCTTTATAAAAAATGTTGAATGTTTTAGGTTTGTACAAGGATTTGTAAGAAGAATTATTTGCACAATTTTGAGAGGAGGCAATGTAATGCATTAATGATCAAGATTTAATGTTAGAATCCATATGTTACATAGGGTTTTCAATTACATTTCTCTTGACTCTGTTTCCTAGGTTTAAGGCACCAATCTGTTGAATATCTCTAAATACAACTCCATGGTCATGAATTTCAAAGAAAAATTTCCTTTGTTGCAATAATTTATTTGCATAATGTTATTTACATGTTCTCAAGCACTGAATAAATGAAAAGATCAATGATCTATCCCATCAACTATGTTTATTTATAATTCTTGATTGATTTGTGAGAACATATCTATTTAGGATAATATTCTTTATAATTATAGATATTCTATATCCACTTGATCACCATAAGAAATCTTTATATCTTGATGAATATTGTGTACGATTACCCTCCTAGGTTCTACTGAGCCCAAGGTGTAGAGGAGAGAATTGGAAAATGTTGTCAACACAAGGGCAAACAACTAAGAGGGGGGGTGAATCAGTTGTCAACGAATTTCAAACTTATTAAACTTATTAATACTTATTCTTAGAACTGATCAATAACAATGAAAGCATAAATCAACAACATATCAGAAACACACATAACACCAAGATTTTTATGTGGAAACCCTATTAGGGGAAAAACCACAGTGGAGGTCAATCCACAAGATTATACCCTGTTAGAAGTATAAGAAGAATAAATGGGGAATGCACATGCATTCAGGAACACTTCCTAGAGCTCACTGCTCAATTAAAAAGGAGGAAACACTATCTTACAGAAAGATTCGGATTACAACCATCCAAATTTTTAATTTAGAAAATAGCATTTGTTAATGCCTGATTATAGTTCTGGTTAAGCACATGAACACTTCTTCACTTTTCTTCACACTCTGCTCTACCTTTGAATGATTTGAACAATATTCACACACACACACATAGAAGCACACCCTTTCACACTTCAATTCAAAATAAAAAATCACTCGTATATATCCACGACATGAAATTACATTCGATACAAGTTGTCCACAAAGAAATAATAAAATGAATACAAATTGTTGGCCCAAAACAATAGATAATTTTTAATGCGAATCAACCAAGGTTAGCCACAACATAGTGAAGACCCAAATCAACAATTTCCACATGAAAACACTTCAATTAATTTATCCTCAAAGATCCAAAACACACTTCAACACCCTATCAGCCAAGAACAAGAAAAACATGAACACACAAGATAAAATCGCCATCCACAAGCACAACAATCAATGTGGACATGCAACAAAGATAGAGCATGATCTAGAAGCATCCACAAACATTATGAAACATTAGAGAAGCATCCACAACAACTGAACTAACTGGAATCACATAATCTTCAATCAAAAACACCAACTGAAGCAACAAAAAAACTATCAGAATGTGAATCTTTATAACTTTATCAAATCTTCACGTGGATCTCTTAAACTCAATGTGGATAAACTAGATACACTCAACAACAAACCCTTTAGTCCACAACCTCTGATCAATAATGTAAAAAACTCACTGATAGACAAAACATCACTTCACCACTAACAACCTGCAACTCATTTATTATAATTTTCTCAATATCCTCCACATATACAACTTTAAATGCACTAATGCTAATAGTGTTGACATCAATGAAAACCACATATCAACAAAAAAACCACAACATTCATCAATCTCCCCCTTTGGTATTGATGGCAACACATGATGTGAAAAACACCACCAACACAACTAACTCTTAACACTTACTCCCCCTTAGGTTATGACTCTTTTTCTCCTTAACTCTTTCACATGATATTCTCCCCATAAGGCTCTTTTCCCCAAATAATCACCAATTTTTTACATTACTCTTCTCCCCCTTTGACATCAATGACAAAGATCTCTAATCTCTGAACCACATATCTAAACTTTTGAACCAATTGACTACTCCCCTTGAATAGCAACCACCACATCATCAATCTAAAACAAGATATGATTATGAAATGGGTAGACTTATGCAATGCAATGCATCCTTAGTTCTGATTAGGAGGGGTAATCACCCCTAACTTCCCTCTGAGATACTCAAAAGTATCCTTAGGAAACGACTTTGTAAAGATATCTACAATCTGCTCCTTAGTAGGAACATAATCCAATCTGAATTCCTTTTCACTTACCTTTTCTCTCAAAAAGTGAAACTTGATAGATATATGCTTGGTTTTTGAATGCAGCACCAGATTCTTAGAAATAAATTATCATAGAATATAGGAATAGTCTCATTATACACAATTCTGCTACATCCATAATACACAATTATACAGAATCTTTTAACATTTGCTAC
The DNA here is from genome assembly GCA_007258455.2 of Sequoia sempervirens. Lineage (NCBI taxonomy): Eukaryota > Viridiplantae > Streptophyta > Pinopsida > Cupressales > Cupressaceae > Sequoia > Sequoia sempervirens. The sequence continues at coordinate 29,600 of VDFB02388443.1, read as the reverse complement.
ATCCACAATACTTGAGTACAATTGTTAGCAACAACAATGTATTCGGCCTATGTAGTAGATAAAGAAATGGCATTCTACTTTTTACTTAACCATGAGATTAGCTTCTTACCCTAGAAAAATGAACCAACACTAGTACTTTTTATGTCATCCACATCTCCTACCCAATCAACATCAGTAAAGGCACTCAAGGTAAGATCATCATCTTTAACATACCATAGACCAAAATAAATTGTTCCCTTCAAGTATCTAACACTTCTCTTCACAATAGTCACATGAGATTCCTTAGGATCGACTTGAAATCTAGCAACAATACATGCAACATTCATGATATTAGGTCTATTTTGAGTTAAATAAAGCAATCCACCAATCATTGATTTGTATCTAGTCTGATTTTCCTTTGAAGAATCATCTACCATTTTCAACTTACATCTAGTCACCATGGGTGTACCAACTGGCTTTGAATCTTCCATACCAAAATTCTTCAACAATTCCTTCACATACTTGGACTAAGATATAAAAATCCCTTTATCTAACTTAGTAATTTGCAATCCCAAAAAGAAAATCATTGACATCTCAAACTCACTCTTCATCTCATTAGCAAAATTCATGCACAAATCATCATCTCCTCCAAAAATTATATCATCAATAAAAAATTCCATAGTCAAATCTTTAACATCATTCTTGAAATACAAATTACTATCAGGAGTACCTTTGTTAAATCCAAGCTTCAACAAATACTTGTCCAATCTGGCATACCATGCTCTAGGGGCTTGCTTAAGTCCATACAGTGCTTTCTTCAACTGAAATCCATTAGGTTGCTCAATATACACCTCTTCTTCCAATTTTCCATTTACAAAAGTAGACTTGACATCCATTTGCCAAACCTTGAATCTTTGTAAGCAACATAAGCAAGAAATATTCTCACAGCTTCAATTTTGGCAACAGGGGCAAAAGTCTCTTAAAAATCAATTCCTTCCATCTGTGAATATCCTTTGCATACCAATCTTGCTTTGTTTCTAACCACTTCAACTTGCTCATTCAATTTGTTTCTAAAGACCCATTTAGTTCCAATTACATTTTTATCCTTAGGTCTAGGAACAAGAATCCATGTATCATTTATCTCAATTTTTTGTAGCTCTTCTTTCATTGCTTCAACCCATTGTTCATCTTTGCATGCTTCATTCACATTATTAGGCTCAGTCTTTGAAATCAAGAAATATTCTTCTAGAATTTTTCTCCTAGTCTGGACACCTTTACTCTTATCACCAATAATTCGATCTTCTGAATGATTTAGTCTTGCATACCTTGGAGTCTTAGAATGTTCATGAATTTCAGGCTCTTCTGATATCTCTTCCGCAACTTCACTAGTTTCTTCTTCTTCTTGATTTTCACTTGATTTGTAGTCTAAACTTTGTTTGTACTGACATTTTTATCATCAGAATCATTTCCATGGGTTCTGGGTGGTCTAGCAATGTCCTCATCAACCTAAACATTTTCATTTTTTGTATACACCTAAAAATGGTCTGGATAATATAATTAATTAAATAAGATTTATTTGATTAATTAACCCTTCTATTTTCATCTACTTATAAATAAATAGAAATATTTATTTATATAGTTCACTTCTAATTCTTCTATTTTTCTCATATTATTTCATCTTAATTAAATAAATAAATCACATACTTTGTTTTATTTAATTATTATTATCAAATTCTTTTATAATTATGTATTTTTTCTATCTAAATCTCATCATTCTATTTTAATTAAATAAAGAAGTTTCATACTTTTTTTTATTTAATTACCACATTTCTTCTATGTTTATTTAATAAACAAATTTCTATAGTTTGTTGTATTAAATTAAATATCCTCTTTTGCTAATGAATAAATCCAAATATTCAAATAAAAGCATATTTCTATAGTTATTTCCTCTTTTCACTCACCATATCCACCAACAAAATTAGATATTTCATATCCAATTAATTCAACTCATCCTTTATGGACAAATTTGGAGACAAATTTGAGACAAATTATAGGCAAACTTCTTCATCTTCTTCCATTGATCATTTGTATCCTCTAGCTGAATGTTTTTGTGGGGAGGAACAATCTCCATAATCTTCTCAGGCTTCTTCATCTTTCATCATTGAATCTTTCAAATCAAACCCAGACCTTTGCTTTGCTGCCACATCACAAATCTATTGTCGCGAATATATAAATACAACCTCTTTCTACAGGAAATGGATCACAACTTTATGCAATCTTACTCTGCAGAAATAGCATTAGAGAAATTAATAATTTGAGCATTAAGAAAATAGAAAATAGTAAATAGAAAATCATATATTAGTCATAATAATGGCTTTTCATTTAGCTACATCTTAGTTTATAGTAGTTTGTTTTATCATTTTCATATCAATTTTAGGCTATAGTATCATCATCATATCATTCGGCAATAATTACATAGGATTAGCTTCCTGCATTTAACAATATCACATTCTCTAGATTGTCATTTTAACAGTCACAATGCTTAACAATTTGAAAGCCACAATGATTTAATAAATCTTTGGAGATAGAGAGCAAGAAGATGCGTTTAAGAGACTTCCTTCTTTAATTAGATTAATTGTTGTTTAAATCTCTTGATATAATGTCTTATTAGATGTGTTTGTTATTCATTTACATATATTTTACTCACACATAAATTGGTGCCCACCATGGGTCCAAAAACTCCAATTTTAACAATTTTATGTAAAAATGCATTCACAAGTTTTGACATGTTTTTGTTTTAGCACAATCGGGTGTTTTTATGGTGCATACAAAAAGTCTTTTAGCGTATATAAGCACTATTTTGGCACATCTAGAACCTTATTTTGGCACATATAACACTTCTTTTAGTGCATCTAAATGATTTCCTAGTGTATACATTGGATACTTCTTTTAGTGCATACGAATAATCTTTTAGCGCATAGGATGACTATTTAGCAGTTTTATAGTCAAACTTAAAATGGCTATATCTTGGTCATACAAAGATCTTTTTCGAAGATTTTTTTTTTGAAATGGGGTAGAATTTCATAATATATGCAATGGTGTAAGTAATTTATCTATTTTTATAGAGTTAAAATTTTCAAATTTACATTTAAAGTCAAATCACATTGTAACTTGGACTAAGTTTTAAGGTTTTTATGCTTAATCATTCATCTAGCCCTTATATCTTCTTATTTATTGATCTCGTCTAACATTTTGATCATTTATTGTAGGTTTTAAGAGGATAATGGAGCATTGAAGTGAAAGAAAAAGCATTTGATATCCATTGTAATAGTGATTTCAAACACTCATGGGAAAATAATCCATCATATGTTATTTTTCATTCATGTTTTAGGACCAACTAGCATTGTTTTGGGCTTAAAATTCACCATCTACACAATATTTTTCAAAGTTGGTTAAAAATAAAATTAGAAACTCACTAGTTTTTGGATTTGAATCAAAATTGAACAAACAATTTCACACTCAAGTTTAGTGTTTTAAAAAGAACTCTTTATTTAAGATAGGCATCTAGCTTAAGTAAAAGGATTAATTGAACCCCTTCTCTATTGTGGTTGAAGTGATAGGCCTATGCTCTCCCCTTCACTGGGTGTTCAAAATGCTAGACTCACTTTTCATGCTTTATTAAATCCTTTAGAAGGCATGTTCTAGTGGGAAAAAGTACTCACCCTATGGGAATGACCTAAGTGGGAACAACTAAAGCTAGGTTTTCCAACCCACTATAATAAAAAATGAATTTGAGTAAAGTTTGAATTAGATGGAAGTGTGCGAGATAACCATCCCCAAAATATTTGTTCTAAAGATTGGGAGGTTTCCTTATTGATGATGTTTTCTACACAGTAACAACTCAGATAGAATATAATATCCTATCTCTCTTAAAAGGTAAATCTCTATCAACAAGCCTCAAGAGATAACCCCAAGGTCTCTAATGTCAGGTCTTGACAATGCATAAACAACTCAATGATAAATGTGAAAATTTTGGTAATCACAAAGGGACCTTACTACAAGAAAATACTGAATCTTAAATTTATTTGATCTGGAAATATGATGATACTTCAATTCTAAAACTAACCTAGATAATAAAGAAATAGCAAAAGACAAGGGTTTCAGAAAGACCCTAAGATTAAATCTACTTCTAAGACTAACAATGCAAATGATGAAACACTTGAAATGGACCAATCCCTCATAAACTAATTTCTGCTTAACCCAGATAAATCTGCAATCTTATAGAAATAGTACAATCTTCTAAGGTATTAAAGATTTTTAGATCATGAACATTCATCCAAGACAACCCAATTGCAATCGACATGAATAAACCTTCAAAATTCAACTAAGCACAATGAATGTAAGGTCTAGGCTAACTTTTCAAAGCAACTAACAATCAACTAGCTGCAAAAAGTATGGACTAGGGATTGTTGCAAACACTTCAAGCATCAAACCATAAACACCATTGAATCAGATCTAACTCTACAGTCTAACATGTATCAAATAATCCTTGAGCAATTTCAAAATATGGAACAAAAAGAACCATGGAAGATAAGTCAACACATAGAGATCACCATAAATCACAATGTCTTCAATTGTATTGAATCATCCAATATCAACAACAATTCCAATGTTTTGTGTTACAACATTTGCTCCAAAATTGACTAACTTCTAATCATAATTCTTACTTTACTACCCTAATTGTTTCTAAGCCAAGAACTATCTCCTCTAATTTCTACTACTACTAAAATGAGGCAAAATGCCATATTTATAGAAAACCCCCAGAGCATGTCGGCCTAATTATATTTTACAATAATAAATGGCCATAAAATAGGTCAGCCCAAGGAGAATTCAAAATAAAATAAAATATGCATTAAATGTATGAACTCCATCCAAGTCGACCTCAGATCGACAATGTAGCTTGGACCAATGCATGCAAAATAATAGGGAAGCTGCACAAATTCTGATGTAGCCTTGCATTAACTGCTTTCCCCTTTGTCCTTATTTTGATACACCCTCTCATGCACCATCAAAATTACCTTGTCCAAGCTGGCCATAGGTGAAGTAATAAATGCTTTAAACCCTCCTTCAATCAAATTAATCTCCTCTAGAGCTTCCTTGATGACCTAGTTAAATTCAGCCTACACTCAGTAAAAACCACCATCAATGATATCCATTATAAAATGAGGATTAGAATTATCCCATCAACAATAATATATTCATCATTCAAATAAATTCAAACAAAGATCAAAATCCTCTTGAAATATCGTTAAAACGTAGTTTCTTCAAAGTTTGGGATTTTCACCCCTTCGCAGAATTCAGTCCAGAAAGGAATTTCAGGGAAATCCAAGCCAGGTGGATTCTAGCGAAATAAGCACAAAATCATCCAATGATCATCTAATCAATCACAATCAGATAAGAAACAGCAAAAAGACCTTAATATTACTCAGATTATTCACATGATGCACAATCAGTAGCCAATAATTCATGCAATCTCACAATTCATCATTTTCAACAAAGTTTCAGAGAAATCTACCCAGGACGGATTTCCATGAAAACAACAATAGTCTACAAGTTCCAGAAAATAAAGAGAACAATTTTTTTGGGAAAATCTAGAGGGAGTGGAAATCTGCAAAGCAAGAAAAACTCCAGATCACTGCATATATGGGAAAACACAGAGGACAAGGAAAATCAGGGAAATCTGCCAGCAAAGGAAAATCTCAAAACTGTGGGAAAACTCAGATGTCAACATTCTCACACGATTTCACTCAAATTGATCGAACGATCACAAATTCGAGGAACCTAGGTTCACAACTAGCTCAATTTGAACCTCCTAAAGATCATCATTAAAATTCAAGGCTCATCCAAAAGGAAAGTCAAGAGGAAATGGTGATGCCCTAAATCCAAAACCCTAAAATTTCATCATGAACATAGGGGATTAAGCCCAGATTTTAATTTCCACCCCTATTAAGCTCGAGGATGGGTTATTCAAAGGAGACATAGGTGAGTTTCACTTAAATGAAATCAAAACCCATATCACAAACTCACTTAGGGCCAACAATCATACCAGCTCAAAAAACCCCAAAATCAACCAAAACAAAAACAAGCATGCACACAGGATCGAGCTCGAAAATGAAATCATGAGAATGCTAGGCACCATTAGACTCATCAATCAACAAGAGAATACAGCGATCGGGCCATCAATATTCATAAAATGACAGACCAAAACCAAATCTGAGAATTCGACAAGGAGACGAAATTTTAGGAAAATCTGATCCATGTGGAATTCCACGAAGGACCGAAATCTCTACAAAACAGTGCAAAACATCGGCTGTCAGGCTTTGAGTGAAATCTGAGAAAATTCGAAAGAAGTGGAAAATCCTGAAGTTAGGTAAAAACACAGGTTTTATTTAGAACTTAGGATCTTCAATGCGTAACTCAGGGGAATCTCTTGTGTAAGCAAGATGAACATCTGAGGACCTCCAAAAATAAGCAAATCAATAAAGTCAAGAGGCCAAGCTAGAGAAAAAGATGGTCCCTACTTTCAATGGGATGTGTGTGTGAAAATTGCACAACACTCCTGAGGGAGTTTATCAATTGTCGCTCTGAACGGATACCCTATCTACAAACCTTAAGCTAGTATCTCACTGTGTCAGTTTCTAAAATATTTTTATACCATAGTGCAAGGGGAGGGAAGAACCTGTCCCCAAGACACTCACCATATAAATATTAGAGACCTTGGCCAAAAGTGGAGGATTCGAATCTAGCTAAGACTTAGGAAAGGAAAAAACATGGGCACCCTCTAGGGGGTCACACAGATGTGTGAGCTAACATATTTTTAAGATGTGGGATGTGGTATCTTAAGTGACCTACTTGAAAATTAAAAAAAGTGCTTTAACTATCTTTATTTGTGTCAAACTAGTGGAAATTGAAAGAATCGGATCTAATTCTAGAACACTCACTACATGTTTAATGCATAGAATCTAAACAAATGTTTACAATCCAGCTTTTATGTGTGAAGTTATTTTTAAAAAAGAAATCATCCAAATAAAAAGTAATTAATTCCTACAATTTCCAGACAAACAAATCAGTTACCATATCAATAATCATAAGTTTATACACTGGAGATAAAAAATTCACTAATTAAAACTAGACAAACTGTCATAATCAAAAAAAAATTCTAAAAAATCACATTCACTGTTTGTTTTGGTGCATACAATTTATTTAATAATGCATATAGGAATATTTTAGTGAACTAGAGGTCTATTCAAGCGCATTGAACCAAAACTTTAGTGCATCAAAGTAACAGTTTGGCACATAGATGAAATAGTACAGCTCATTCAAACAATTTTCTAGTGCATAGATGAAACAGTACAATGCATTCAACCAGTCTTTTAGCACATCAAAACAAACTTTTAGCTCATCTATCAGGTCTTTTAGTGCATCAAAAGACTATTATAGTGCATCTAGAAAATAAAAATTTAGAGAGTTATTTTTAGTGTCTGTCAAACTTTTATCATCAAAATTCAGATTTTTCTCATAATATAAACTTTCCTAAATCAAAACAGAGTCTTAAACCTACATAAAATAGACTTTACAATTGAATTTTTTCAAATCAAACCAAGATCTACCATCCAAAAGTGTCTCAATCAAACACATTTGATTAGTAAGTTTATTTTCAAGATTAGTCATCCTAAATCAAAGAAACGAAGTTGTATAATCAAACTTATCAACTTAGCTAATTAAAATCCTTGACACTATACCAAACTAATATTAAAATTTTATTGAAAAAAATAACATTCATATGTCCATTTTGACAAGGTCACGAAGACTAAAATTCCAATAAAAGGAAATTAAAATTCAAACCACCATGGCTAAAATAGATGAGGATCAATTGAAATATTTCACTTAGCAGATGCAAAACCTTCAACAAAAACTCCAAGAAATACAAAGAAAAACCACAAAAAGAAACAAACAATGAACATGAGACCTTCTTCACCAAAAACTACATCATCCAAGTTCAGTGTCCTTGAATTTTTGCAAAATTTCAATAATCTCAAATATAATTCCTCAAACACAAATGATATTGATAAATCCTATCATGTCATGCATTTATCTCCATCCACCACAAGCCAAAATAAACCTCAAGATTCTTTCACTCAAGTTAACAATTCCATCCAATCATCCTCTTCTATCATATCTTCAACATCCAATGATTCATGTCAATTTCTCAATCCAAAGCTTGCTAGCATAGACTCCCCTACACATGAAGATCAAAATATTCTTTCCACTCCATCCAATGATATCAAAATTCCACAAATTCTTCCAATCTTTGATCAAGATCCCATTTCTCAAGAATCTTATGATGATCCCCTCCTTTCACTTTTCATCCAAAATAATTCCCTTCCATCTCAAGATACAAGTATCCTTCCAAGTTCTTCTTCCACATCATATAATCAATCCATACCATCTCATGATTCTATTGCATCACAAGAGCATGATAGTTCTTCCATCCTATCTAATTATGTCTTACCAACTGATGATCAAGACATGATTTCTACAAAATCTCATGATTCCCTTCCTCATCAAGATCAATATATGCTTCCATTAAAGGATACCCTTTCATCCCATGGAGATTTGTATCCTTATCATGATCAAGATATGTCTTTCATACAACTTCATAATCCTTTTCCAAGTCAAGATCAAAACACCCCATCATCCCCATGTCAAGAGCCTATCACACCTATTCAAGCTATCCATGAACCCCACAGGTCTATAAATTGGGATCCTCCACCTTTATCCATTCTGGTTTACTTCCAACACCTATCCTCTCATCCATATCATATCATCCCCAAAATGGACTCGCATCTTGTTTCACAAACAATACATATCCCATTGGTAAAAAAATGTGTCAAAGTATGAATTACAAAGGAAAAGGATTAGGCATTCATGAACAATGTATCCTAGAACCCCTTTCTATTCAAAGAAACCCATATCACCACAGCCTTGATTATATGCCTAAGTTTCCTAGTTCATCAAACCTTCCATCTATCCTAGGTCCTCATTCTAGTTCATAAAACCTTCCATCTATCCTAGGTCCTCATCCTTGTCTATCAAACCTTCCCTCTATCCTAGGTCCATATCCTATTTCTCAAGAACAACAAAGGCACACATCCTTGATGCCCTTTCAAAATTCTACCCACATTAACTCATCCATAATACCTCCATATCATTCATCCCAATCCACCCCTCCCATTGCTCTTGGAAGTAATTTGGGTTCCAAATATCAAAATCTTCTATATCAAAATCCACATTTCTCAAAGGATCAACATGTCTCCTCAAAGAGACATGCAAAAATAAAATAAAATTTGATCCAAAATCAAAATAAAAATCTAAAGGCCACAGCGCTCCATCAAAGAAAAAATCTCAAAGACTGTAAAGGTCCAAGGGAATCAAAAAGCAGCAATTTCAAAAGGTCATAAAGTCCCATCAGCAAAAGGAAATTTTCAAAGACCACAAAGGTCCATAAATCAAAAGGAAAATTTCAAAGGCCACAAAAGGCCCACAAAGCAAAATTAAAAGTCAAAAGTCATGTGGATTCCTAAAAGTCTCATAGAAGCTAAAATCTAAATTGGCATCCAAATTTGCTAATCCAAAAAGCTTCCTCCAATTTTCCCAAGTATACAACTCTATCACCATCCAAATCCATTTCTTTCCATCACTCCCACCCTTCAAGGTGTGCCAACATTGATCTTTCCATCCCTTTCAATTCCATCCATCAAATGCCTTCCCAACTCCCTGTCCCTGTCCTATTCCATTCTCCTTAATCCAAACCTTTGCATAAGTCCTTAGATTTCTTCTTATTCCCTTCTTGCCATGGCCGCACAGGGATATTTGGTTGTGATACTCTGATGATTAAGTCCTTCCTATCTCCTATCATCCATACCCCCTATCTCCTTATTCTTATACTTACACTTACGACAATTCTTGTCCATCTTGTATCATCTCACATGGTCATTATCCTTTATGCTCATTCCTTACATTTCCACCTTTGATCTTGACAAGGTTAAGGATCTTTTGAACACCATATATCTTATCCTCAGACACTTTATCCATATCTTCCATACCATATCTTTCATCTTATCCCTATTCCATCATTCTTACTAAATACATCATTTCTTCCTTTCCTTGGTCTTGATGAGGAATAGGGGCAAAATACTTGGGCCTTGTATCCGTATCTTATCTAGTTGATCTTGATCATCCCATTAATTATTTTTATCCTTGATTTCTTCTATTCCATAATATCTCCTAACTTATCAAAAATTCATGCCGCCATGTCCCTTTGCAACCTTGAATCTTATCATGTAGATCATATTTGAGCCTAGTTGTAAAACATTATCCAATCCTCATATCTTTTGTCAATAAATCATCAACAATCATCAATATTATCGTACTTAGAGGAAATTGGTGATACTAGGTACTTATCATTATCATGCCTTATGGAATCAATCATTCCTAGAATCTTAACTAATCAACCACTATCATCTTTGACAAGAGATGCTGGCTTGTGTGACATGTTTGTAGGTGAATCTTTCATTTTGATCTATCATTTATCCATGGTTGCATTTACCCTGACAGGGGCATCTTGTTCCTTCAATCACTATTTCATTCCCATTTCATCTTAAAATATCCCAAAAAAGGGGAAAAATAATCAAAAAAAAAATTATAAAATCTAAAAAAGTGCAATAAAAATACAGTGAAAACCTGGAAACATGCGCTACTTGTAATTTAAACTAGATTTTCCATCTATTAGATGCATGTCTTGGTCGTTCACTTTTGCCATCATTTCTGCCTATCATTGAAGGGCATGTACATATCTTGGCAAAGTGGCTGTGTCTCACCCTAGCTTGGGGAAAAAATCCTGAACTCAATTTAGCAATAAAATTCTGAGTTTAACATCAATCGACAAAACAAACAAGATGTCAAATGCAAATGCCTGATCATAAGAAAATCCAACATTGAACAATCATCAATCGAAAAAAGTTCAAACCATCCAAATCAAACAACTTAGATCAATCTATCAAATCAAATCTAAATGGATGATATTATTTTGAATCATGATTTTATCGCTTTAGCTTGAATGTTCAAATGTTGTACTTTTTTTTGTTATCATATCGTTGGAGCAACTCGATGATGTATTTGAACTAGAGAAGCAAGGAAGGAGTATGATTTTTCTTTCTCTGCTATCTGAGAGTTAATTATTACTACTGTGTGAATTGTCACGAGATGTGCTCTACCAAGTATCACTGATGACATTCAAAATTCGCATAGGAAAGTGATTGATTCTCATCTTTTTACACAAGAAATGCTTAGGTCATCTTGGTTTAATTATACCTAGATTCTTGTGTTCACTTGAAATATCAAAAATCATGAAAGTAGTACTCAGGTCATCATGGTCTAACTCATACCATCGATGCTTGTACTCACTTTCAACATTTTAAAGGCTCAATGATGATAAAAGAACCAGACAAATGAATGATAAATTTGCATGGTTAAATGGATTGCATCTATATGAGTTTTGCATCCGCATTATAGATTTTTCTATGATGGTGAATCAAATAACATGATAGAGAAATCATAAAAATATTTGATCAATAAGTGTACATCATCAAGTTTCTATATCAACGTCCTATATTGAAAGTACATCAATCAAAGTTGATAAACCACTAATCAATCGACATATCTATAGCCCACCGCACTCAGATGAGAAATCATGTCCCACGCCCAAGAACTCTAAAATCCCTCCTATGATCGGCAATATATTGTAAATCAACAATACATTTCAATTCCATTACCGAATCTATCATGAGGTCAAACAATCAATCTATCAATGAACTCTCCTATCATGAGGTCAATATTGCCTATCATTGATCCTGCTTCTAATATGAGGTCAATCTCAATCATTATTAATATCAATTCATCAAGTGAGATCACATATACCAATCCATCATCAAAGATCATCAATCAATATAAAACGCGTTGACATGATCGAAAACATCAAACACAAGTGATAAAAGTAGGGCAACATTTACTAACCGTAAAGTAATATCATTGCAGATAAATAGGATTTTGCATCTTCTAATTGAAAAATATTTTATCAAATCCATCAAAAATCATAAAATTTGGAAAATCCAAAAATAAAAAAATCATCGATTTATCTCCCGAGGGGGCATATATCCATCATCACCTAAAAATCAACGTCTAGGGCATACTAAAAAATTATTTTGTCAATACTGGTAGCAACAACAAAATTTTCTTTGAAGTAATGCATAAACACATCACTTCAAAGAGGGGAAAAATGTATACACCTAAAAATAGTCTGGATAATCTAATTAATTAAATATGATTTATTATATTAATTAACCCTTATATTTTCATCTACTTATAGATAAATAGAAATATTTATTTATATAGTTCACTTCTAATTCTTCTATTTTTATCATATTATTTCATCTTAATTAAATAAACAAATCACATACTTTGTTTTATTTAATTATTATTATCAAATTCTTCTATAATTATATATTTATTCTATCTAAATCACATCATTCTATTTTAATTAAATAAACAAGTTTCATACTTTGTTTTATTTAATTACCACATTTTTTCCATGTTTATTTAATAAACAAATTTCTATAGTTTATTTAATTAATTTAAATATCCTCTTTTGTGGATTTGAATAAATCTAAATATTCAAATAAAAGCATATTTCTATAGCTATTTCCTCTTTTCACTCACCATATCTACCAACGAAATTAGCTATTTCATATCCAATTAATTCAACTCAACCTTCACGAACAAATTTGGAGACAAACTTGAGACAAATTACATAAAAACTTTATCTTCTTCCATTGATCATTCCTATCCTTTGGATGACTGTTGCCAAGAATCTATAAATACAACCTCTTTGTATAGGAAATGGATCCCAAGTTTATGCAATATTGATCCTCGCCTATCATGAGGAAAATCAAATAGCAATCATAATAATGGCTTTTCATTTACCTGCATCTTAGTTTACAGTAGTTTATTTTATCATTTTCATCTCAATTTCAAGCTACAATATCATCATCATATCATTTTTAAATCATTACATAGGATTAAAGATTCCTACATTTAATAATATCTCCTTCTCTAGATTGTCATTTTAATAGTCACAGTGCTTAACAATCTGAGAGCCATAGTGATTTAATAAATCTTTGGAGATAGAGAGCAATAGGACACTTTTAAGAGATTTCATGCTTTAATTAGATTAATTGTTGTTTAAATCTCTTGATATAATGTCTTATTAGGTGTTTTTGTTATTTATTTATGCATATTTTACTCACACACTTTCTACCATGTTCTTCAATCTCTTATTGTAACACCGGTAGGCCTTTATTTTAGTAGAATAAGCAAAAAAAATCCTTCAACACTCCTAGCATCAAAATTTCCTATATCTTCATCTCTTCTGATATAGCATCTACTCCCAAAGATTTTTAAATATCTAATAGTAAGCTTATGACCAGTCCATAGCTCAAAAGGGTTCTTACCAATGTTGCCTTTGATTTTTACTGGGTTGAGGATATACACAACAGTGCTCATAGCTTCTCTCCAATAGATATGAGGAACATTTCCTTCCAACATCATAGTTTTAGCAGCATCTTGAATTGTTTTATTCTTCCTTTCCACAACTCCATTTTGCTGAGGGGTTAGCAGTGTAGATAATTGTCTCTTTACTCCATTTTCTTCACAAAAAGAATTAAACTAACTGGAAGTGAATTCACCACCTCTATTTGATCTCATACATTTAATCTTCAGACCAATCTCTATCTCAACCATAGCCTTAAAGATCTTGAACTTTTCCAACGCTTCATATTTCTCCCTTAAAAATGTAGCCCACATCATCCTTGAATAATCATCAATAAGCAACACGAAATACTTTTAACCTTGTAAACTTTTGATTCTAGAGAGACCACACAAATCAATATGCACAAGCACCAAAAATTCATTTGAACAATCTTTTTTCCTCCGAAATGGAATTCAAGTTTTCTTTCCCAACTGGCATTCCTTGCAAATAACATTAGTAGGTTTTACCAACTTAGGTAGATCTCTCACAGCCTTAGTAGAACTTATCTTGACAATGTTATCAAAGTTAACATGACACATTCTCCTATGCCACAACCAACTTTCATCAACTTGAGCAATCAAACAACTTTTACTAGCAACATTCAAATGAAATATATTACCTCTTGTTTTTGTACCTAATGCAATCACATTTCTAAAACATCCCAATATTCTACACTTTCCATCCTTGAGCTGAAGATTGTAACCCTTATCAACCACCTGTACAACACTCAAAATATTATGCTTTAGGCCTTCCACATACATAACATCATTAGTATTATTCTTACCATCAAGAGAACGCATCCTCTTCCATGGATCACACCAGTTGTGTTGTCACCAAATCTCACAACACCACCATCATAATTTTCCAAGCTCAGAAACTTACTTGTATCTCTTCTCATATGATGCGAACATCCACTATCAATCACCCATTCATCTTTCTCTTCAACTTGAGCAACTAGAGCTTTCTCCACATTTGTACAACTAGTAGATTTAGTAGATACATGATTGTTTTCCTTGATAGCAATAAATACCCATTTGTCTTCACCTTTATCATGTTCATCATCTGTCACACCTTCATCAACAACATAGTAACACTTATTTTGAAATTTATGCTTGTTATGTCTTGGTTTAGAATCTCTTTCCGGACACCTTGATGTAAAATGACCTATCTTATTGCAAGAAAAACATTTAAGAGGAAAATTTCCTTCATACTTACCTCTCCTCTCGGTAGTGCTTCCAACTCTTCTAGCTCTCTTTCCTCTTCTTCAATCTATCTAATTTCATCCTCATACTTGAATGTCTTTCTAGATGAACTCTCACCCGGATCATATCTTTGTCTATCTCTTCTAGAAGCAGTAGCCTTCAATGCAGATTCAACCTTAGGAAGGGCATCACCAAATTCACTCAACTCAAAAGAAGTTAGCTTACCAACCAACATATCTCTAGTTACATTTGTTACAGTTTGAAGTTCTTCAATAGCACTAGCTTTAACTTTATAAGTAGCAAGCAAGGATCTAAGCACTTTAGCAACAATCTCTGATTCAAGATCCAACTTTCCACCAACACATCTGATACCACACACAAGTTCATTCACTCTTTACATGAAAGTAGTAACATTTTCATCATCACCCATTCTCAACATTTCATATTTCCCTTTCAGACTCTGCAACTTATCAACCTTCGCATTAGCATCACCTTCATACAAATTTTCCAACTTTTTCCAGATCTCATAAGTAGTCTTCAGATCCATAACATTTGTCATCTCAGTATCAATTAAAGCACTCAACAATTCTTCCTTAGTCCTAATATTATACTCAACATAAGTACCATTTGATGGAATAATAGACCTACTACTTGTAATGCTCCAATAGTTTTCACCAATGCATCTCAGATGGCACTCCATTCGAGTCTTCCATAAAGAATAATTTGTTCCATCAAATCTTAGACTATCCTTCTTGTATGTCACCATCCTAGATCACCTCAAGTTGTTAAACTTCTTCCAAGGAACCTGATCTGATACCAATTGTTGGCAACACAAGGGTAGACAACTAAGAGGGGGGGTGAATCAGTTGTCAATGAATTTCAAACTTATTAAACTTATTAATCCTTATTCTCAAATTTAATCAATATCAATGAAAGCATGAATTAACAACACATTAGAAACACACATAACAAAAATATTTTAATGTGGAAACCCTGTTAGGAGAAAAACCACAGTGGAGGTCAATCAACAAGATTATAACATGTTAGAAGTATAAGAAGAATAAATGGGGAATGCACATGCATTCATGCACACTACCTAGAGCTCATTGCTCAATTACAAAGGAGGACACACTGTCTTACAGAAAGATTTGGATTACAACCATCCAAATTTTAAACTCGGAAAATAGCATCTACTAATGCTTGATTACAGCTATGGTTAAACACATGAACACTTCTTCACTCTTCTTCACTTTTCTTCACACTCTGCTCTTCCTTTAAATAATGTTAACAATATTCACACACACACACACATAGAGAAGCACACCCTTGCACACTTCAATTCAAATAAACAATCACTCTTATATATCTACAACATGAAAATACATTCGCTACAAGTCGGCCACAAAGAAATAATAAAATGAATACAAACTGTCAGCCCAAAAAAATAGATAATTTTTAATGTGAATCAAACAAGGTTTTCCACAACATAGAGAAGACCCAGATCAAAAATTTCAACATTAAAACACTTCGATTAATTTCTCCTCGAAGATCCACAATACGCTTCAACACTCTATTGATCAAGAACAAGAAAACCATGAACATGTAAGAGAAAATCGTCATCCACGAGCACAACAATCAATGTAGACGTGCAACAAAGATAGAGCATGATCTAGAAGCATCCAAAAACATTATGAAACATCAGAGAAGCATCTGCAACAACTGAACTAACTGGAATCACATAATCTTCAATTAGAAACACCAACTAAAGCAACAGAAAAACTGTTAGAATGTAAATCTTCATAACTCGATCAAATTTTCATAAGGATCTCTAAAATTCAATGTGGATAAACTAGATACACTCAGCAACAAACCCTTTAGTCCACAACCTCTGATCAACAACATATGGAACTCACCGACAAACAGAACATCACTTCACCACTGACAACCTGCAACTCATTTATTACAATTTTCTCAATATCCTCGACATATACAGCTTCAAATGCATAAATGCTAATAGTGTTGTCATCAATGACAACCACATATCAGCAATAGGACCACAACATCTAATAGAAAATCCATCTCCTGTTCATTGGCCAACCCCTTAAGATAATTAATCATTTGAATAATTGGTTATTCTTTAGGTTGTCTTGAGATACTATAAAGTTGGGAAAATTAAAACACCAACATAAACTATGTTCATCAACCTTTCTAATACTAAAATCAAGTTTAACTTATCTAATCAACCTCTTGTTTTTTCTAAAATTCTTATTACAATTATATTCACCAAATCTTTCCCTAACTTGCATAGATCACTTAAAATAATAGATCTACAAATCATTTACAATATTCTTTTTCTACAAGCAATTAATTCTCACAAGCTCTTTGACAAATAACCTATGTTCATTATTAATCTAAAATAAATCTTTCTTAAAGCCTTTCATGACGAGAAGCCTACCTCAATCCTTGAATAAAATTGATAAATGTAGATGAATGAAAAGCCACAACAATCCTTAAATTTTCACAAAAGAATTTCCAAGGATCCTCAAGCTTCAAAACTTGTATACAATTTTTATTTTTCTAGAATGTAATATTGAATATTGAATAGTGAATAATTAGTAATGAATACAATGAGTATTTTTCCCCCGCAAAGCACAATCCTAATAGTAGCTTTCTTTTTCCTATTTTCTTTTCTCAACCCTATCTCATGCATTCTCCAAAAATAAGAATTAATGCTAGTTTATTTAATCAAATCAAAAAATAATATTTAAATAATATTTTCCATTGTACACATTCTTAATATTAATATATTAGATAATTAACTATTAGTTGTTTTGTTTCTAAAAAAAAAAATCTTTTGTTTTATTTTCATTTTCCAAAATAAAATAGTATAATTATTTATTTCTAAATAAAAACCTATAAGTTTATTCAATTTAAATTTAAAAATTAAAATAATTAAAATTACTAATCATTTAATTGTATTTCTAAAAATAACAGAAATCATAATAATCTATTGAAGAGATGACTAATAAATTAAAATCTAAGCATCATTTAATCAATTAAAACTCTATAATTTTTACTACTTGTGCATTATCCTACTATGAATAAGCGAAACTAATTTTAAAGCCCTCGGTTGAGGTCATCACGGAGACTATTGTAATCATTGCACAGCCATTGAGCCGCGATCGTGTGTATTTTTCACGCCAATTCACCCAGTGTAATATGAAATGAAGCGAGCTAAATTTAAAATCCCTGATTGACCTTTACTAGAGATGATTGAGAATGCACTTTGTCGTTGATATTTCTTCACCGCTTTTTACTGTTTTTGATGCTTCACCGCTTTTCACCGAATTTTTTTATCATAAATTCTTGTGGGTAATGTGGTGACTGCGCAGGTGGTCTACTCCTCCTCCGCTCTCAGTAGTATGCACCGCTTGCGCTACTTGTGAAAATCCCTACACTCCTGTTGTGCCCGCCTCGCCGCCGCTCCACAACTACTGGCAAAATAGCGAGGACTGCTATTGAATTGGCAGTTGAAGACGTAAATAGAAACACCAACGTTCTGAATGCCACTCTCCTCAGACTCCATAGAAGATGGACTCACAGGCGCTTCTATAGGTAACAACGCCACCTCTACCCACTATAAGAATTTCTCTAAAACTTTGTCAATTGTCCTCGCTGCTTGTGCCAAAATGGGAGCTTTGGAACAGGGTATGGACATCCATCAAAGCATCATGGAAGGAGGGGTTTTTTCAGATTCTTCCTCCCTGTGCAAAAATGGGGTCTTTGGAACAGGGTATGGAAATCCATCAAATCATAAAGGATAGAGAAATTTTGTCAGATGTTGTAGTTGCAACTGGCCTGGTGTTTGACAAGATGCATCAAAGAGATAGGTCTCGTGGCCTGTAATGATTGCAAGATATGCACAAAATGGATTTGTTGAAAAGGATTTAGAAATTTCCAAGCAAATGCAACTGTAAGGTTTAAAGCGAAATTCCGCAACCTTTGCTAGCATACTTGCTACCCATGCCAAAATGGGAGCTTTGGAACAGTATGGACATCCATCGAAGCATAAAGGATAGAGGAACTCTGTCAGATATTGTAGTCGCAACTGCCCTGGTAGATATGCATGCTTGATTGGTTGGGTATTGACATGATACGGACGTCTGGTGGTATAAAACAATCTACCCAGAGTATATATATACATGGGCATTGTTATATATATACATGGGGGTTGTGATGGTTTTGAACAGAAGTTTGTACACTTTGTTATCTAGGTTTTACGTGTGAGTAGGTAATGAAAAATGAACTGGTCGCTTTCCCTGAATTTCAGTTTGTAATATATCAGTACACAGTTTGGATTTGCTTAGAAGAACTTGATGCCAATGTTTTAACTAAAAATACTGTTGGGGACTTGATGCCAATATTGCCAAACGTATTTCTGCATTTAATATTTTTGCATTTCCCAAGTATTGAAGATAAGCTAAAAAAATTCACAATCCCTTCAATCCAATCCACTCCACCCATGCTCTCACAGCCTCTCGGGAAAACCCAAATCGGGCATTCATCATCATAGAAGCATATAAACCAACAATAGAGGAACGCCAATGGCAATGCCTGATCATGTGAGGGAGCCCTGCCCCGATAGAATTCTTGACGACCTTGGTGGTGCCTTCAGCATGGGGGCAGTTGGGGGGTTAAGTATTCCACTTCATAGTAGGTCTCAAGAATTCTCCCAGAGGAGAACGTTTTCATGGAGGTATACGGGCAGTGGCTCTCAATGTCGCCAGGGTTGGGGGAAAATTTTGCCTTGTGGGGAGACCTATTTTCAGCCTTTGATTGTGGGATGGTCTTCCTCAGGTAGAAAGAGGATCCATGGAATTTTACTGCTACAGGAGCTGCTACAGGTTTTTTTTTCTTTTTCCTCTTTGAGTGCAGGATATTTCTCCAAATTTTCCAAAAATCTAAATATTTAGGGGTATTGTCACACATTAGCAAAACTTTCACATAAGTTTTTAAAAAAATAAGATACAGGCATGATTCAAAATTTTTAGAAAATAATTCTTCCAATTTAACATAGCTGTAAGGAATTTTTAGTAAATTTTCTGTTTCTTCCTAGTCACCAGGAATTCAAGGTTAAGATTAGAACCCATTTCTATAGCTGTACCCCACATCTCCATCAGCATACCTATACCCACATACCCTTGTGACTAGAGAGTATCTCTTACAGGTCATCTTTTATTTATTTTTGAACTAGTGAAATTTCTTACAAAATTTCTAAAATTCAGATTAATCAATTGATAAAAGTTTTGCATATGAATGCACATAAAAGCACATATAAATAATAAGTCTCATGGTTTTCTTAGGCCAGATGACCATGTCCCATACTCATATCTCTATGTAGATATTCCATGTACCCTTAAGTACCTTTAGTGTTCTTTCATCCATATTGATATACTCCTGTGATGACATCATATACCCCATACCATATTTCAAAATGAAATCTCATCCTTGTCCCTACACCTACACTTTAGGTCTCCTGGTGACAGTGGATTTTCCTAAGAATTAATTAAAAATACATGGATTTTATAGTTTTTCTTTTAAAAGGATCTGCCTACCTTTCTATACGTGTAAAGAAATTTCCATCTCTTAAAAGTTTCTTTGGCCACAGGTGGGTTCCTCCAAATGAGGCAGGGCCTGAAATCTGCTACCAGAAGTGCCATATTTGGAGGCATTCTATTAGCACTGATTAAAGGTGCAGGTATTCTCATGAACAAAATGTTGGCCCCACCATCACCCCCAAAGTTAGAGGAGCAGTTCCCTCCAATGGGGATGGGCTATCCTCGAAGGGGAGTTCCTTTGATAGGGCTCCCTTCTGCTTATATGGGTGGCATACCAGCAACCAATCAGATGGATCCACAACAACAACAAGAAGTAGGTAGGTCGATGGGTGGTGAATTCTCAAAGGAAAACATCTCAGGTTTGACCTCTGACCTTCTTGGGCATAAAGGCCATGAGGAAAGTAGTAATAAGGGAGGGCTTTTCACTAGATGGTTTTCTAAGAAAAAAGAGGAACTGAAGAAGGAAAATTTGGATTACTCTCCTTAAAAATATAAGGGTACTTATAGTACAGTTGTATCCTCCTTGAAGAGTTTGATGAACTATTGCAAGTGCAGGTCTCAATTCTGCTTAGCAACACTTCCATCAAGAATTCTGTTTTATGTATAATTGGATTGAATTTGCATCCATTGAGAGCTTCTTCAATGTGCTTAGGATGGCAAGTTAAAGTGCCACAGGTTCTTATTTCAATCGAATTATTGTTATTTACTTCTATAGGTATGTTTTCAAAATTATATGCATTCTTAGTTTTTTAATGGAGTTCCTTCAGTTTTATTCAGGTTCTACCTTATGATATACCTTTACCTATATTGTCAATTTTTGTCTTTGATTTTAAAAAATAAACTTTGTTCTGTTACTATTCTAGGATTGCTTCCTCAAACATACTCGTGTAAAGCATTTTTGAAGTATATTGCTCTGCATTTCTCTTGGTTCAAACTTTAAACTATTGTTCTTTTTGGTTTATCCGTGGATAGTGAAGTTCTATGGTCTCTTTTTCTTGAATGTTAATTCGTAATAATTTTTTCCAGGTATTGTCTCTTACAATCTCTTCATAAAAATTAGTACATTACTTCAAACTAGGCACATAGTTAATCTTGTCCACGGTGGATGATAAGAAATCAAAGACTTGTTTTAACCTCTGTTCAATCGAGAATGTTCTTGTACTTGCTTTTTGGGCCAGTAATGGAGGCCACTACATGAAGAAGACAAGAGGCTGAAGGAATTATCATGCTATTTTGGCCGCCGCTTACTTCGCATCTTCCATTTGGTCACCCTTGTGTTGATGTTTGTGTGGTCACTATTACTTGACTACTCTAGTCATTTGTTCATACTTTTCAGATTGGATTTGTCGTTTTATATACAATCAGTTCGGATTTACGATGCGTTCAGAGTCAAGTTTTAGTCTTTAATGTGCTTAGATTTCCTTTTCCAAGTAGGCAAATTATTTTTGCATTTTCTTTCCCAATTTGAGAGAAAAAAAAGATACACAGTGACAGCTTCAGACTCTTCTGTTGTATTCAGAGCATGTTATCATACCCTTGTGTGTTATCATACTCATGGGTACATCAGTTTTTCTGACTCATGAGGTTCAACTAAGGTTTTCTCTTTGAACTTACAATCAACTAGAAGGAAATTTTATTCTTGTAGAAAACTATCATCTAAACCTTTCATTGTTATGTGCCTTCTCTAGATCTTGGAGCACAACCTCCTTGTATCCTTGGCATATTTTTGATAGGGGTCGGTCTCATGATACTGCCAAGTTGCCAACAATTCAGGTTGTCGAAATCTGGATACAGAATTTGCAAACCCATTACTTTTACCCTCTCTGTAATATGCCTACCCAGTTTTGTTATTGTTCACTCAAGATCATCTGTGATAAACTGATGGATACGATGCAAGTGTCATATCTGGATGTATCCATAAACAAGGTCATATTTTTGGCCATATCTGAAATGTCTGGATACAGTACCACACTGTCAGTATCATAGCCGATTCAGAGTTATGAAAAAAATTAAAATATTACTAAATAAATTAAAAATAAAATAAAAAAGTTATATTTACAAATAAATGTCCACTATTATTCGGCGTACCCCATTGCACACCTAAAGTGCAATTGCTAGTATTATTTTCAATTGGTTAATATGTTAAATTAATTTATTACAATGTAAAATGCATTGTTTTCGGTAATCCAAGGTTGGCATAAATATCTAGGTGGTGGCCCACCTTGCCGACTGCTTACCGTGACATTCACAAATCTTTTATTCTTGGCAGGTACCCTGCCGACCCACCGTATTCACCGACCCTACTGTTCTCACTATGTGACCGTGTTTTTGTGTACTAAACGTTTTCACTTTAACCATTTTAACCATAAGGTAGTATCTTTAAAACCTATCTGCTTTAGACGCTCTTAAAGATATGCCTTTTAAAGATTCCCTACATTCAGTATAGGCTTTCCCGTAATATTTGGTTTATATTATGAAGTGGGCATTTGAAAAATATTACCAAATACTTCTCCGGGAACTTTTTTCCTAAAAGGAATTGAAATATCCCTTAAACACATTTTTTATTGGTTTTGAGGGAATTAATATGAAAATAGATATATCTTTTTTTTATTGAATATGTTTTTTTTTTAATTTCTTACAAGTTATATAAGTTCTATTCCGTCACTTACAATTTGATGAAATTTATTGTTCTTTTTCTTCATTTATATTGGGATGCAATTTGTAATTGAATCTTTATTGCTAAATGAGTTTGTAATCACGCTAAATATAAATTGTCACGATCATTTTGTATTGGGGGTTTCGTGATTGCATATTGTAATAGGTTTTACATGGGGTACTATAATCATAAACTAAGATAAAGTTCTACTTTTAGGGGGTTCATCATTGTTTATGGTAACAAAATTTTTTACTATATTGTTGTTACGTTGAACTCAAGAACTTATTTGTCCTAGATAAAGGGATAATCAATCCTTTCACCAACGGTAAGATTTACTACCCTATCTCATTAGACTCATTTCTAAATCAAGTGATTATCAATAGATGATGATTGCACAAAGGAAGTAGTAATGATATGGTCTATGGACAAATCTATCTATCCAATTTTTAGGATGTTTTGTATCCAAATCAAACACACAAGGGTGCCCTTTCACTACATGGATGTCATTTGGGTACCTACATGTAGATCACAGAGTATCCATATAAGAATGGTGGCGCCTCCTTGAAAACCCTTCACATGGATAATTTTAAGACTACTATTAATCCCAGCCTAAATGGCTTTTGATGCCACATTTACACTTTGGGATGTTCTCCTATATCTATTCATTTTAAAGGTTTGGGGCGTTCCTTTAACACTTCCATTTATTCTTTGTAGTGGGATGTTTTATCTTCTAGATTCACCTCACTAGGACACATTCATACTAGAGCATCTCCCCTATTTTTTATGGACTTCAATATTTGGGATCTAAATGAAATCGGTAACATTGTTTTTACTGCTGTGATACTTCTTTTGTAGTTGCATCTTCATCTTCTTTGGAATCCATTATATCCCAATTCCTTGCTGGTTTCAACTTTTTCATGTTAATTTCGTTAAATCTTAACACCACTCAACATTGACATGGTACCTTTGGGCACCGGTCCCAACTTCGGTTAAGTTGGGTGTTCCACAGTCGCCGGAGTGCCACCAGCAGGATTCGACTCTCCGGCTCATTAGTGCCGTTGGTGTCCCTTCGGCCTTACTACAGTCCGCGGTAAAATTTACGGCCCGGTGGGGTTATATGGGGGCCGTGCGCACCCGATTCCCCTCGTTAAAAAAAAAAAACAATGGGTACCTTTACATAGTTTTCAAAATCTAATCTCTCACTTTTTTTCTTTTTCTTTTTTTTCGGGGGGGTGGGGGGGTGGAAGGAGGGGGTAGGGGCGAGGGTATTTCTCTAACTTTAATTATAAAAAAAGGTTATTTGTAAAAGGGTACCTTATATATCCTTGCTAACATCCATTTGGGGTTCTCTTTATTCTTGAGGGAACTTCTCTCTTTAAATATAGTGAGGCTACACATAAACCCTCCTACTCTCTCTCTCTCTCTCTCTTCATTTGCATGATTTCATGTTGCCATATTCTATAGTTTGGTTGGGACTCCTAATCATAATTTGACTCTCTAAGCATTGAATTGGAGATATTAAAATATTTTATAGAGATATTCATCATGATTATACCCTTCATTTGACCTTTGGAGTGAGGATATAGTGGTTTGATAGCTTGAGGTTTCTTTCTTCCAAAACAAAGGAGCACCATTTTTGGCAAATAAACTTAAATTTCAACACTCATTTTGAGATATTATGCATTCACACTCTTTTTCTTCTATGTTGACTTTTTGTCATATGGATATTAGAAGACTACATTATTTTGGGGGTTGCATGGTTTTTCTCTTTCTCTACTTTTTAGTTATTCTCTCTCTCTATTTGGGGTATCTCTCTTTTCCTAGGGTATTATTTTCTTTGGGAGGAATTCCCTATGCATGGGTATCTCATCATTTGTTAGGATTAATATTTTCATCCACTTAAATGACACATAAGGTGGGTGCCAATATAGGAATTTTTATTTTCCTTATATATTATATATTTACCTACACTTTTGTTTACATTTATTTGGTTATCTTGAGTGGATCATTTATGAGGGTAGATAACATCTTTCATGAATGTAACTCTTGAATATTTTGGTTAGTCTAAGTTACATATATTGCCGGTTGTATTTTCCTCTATATTTTCTATCCATGTATCCACACCTATTACTTCTTTATTCATATATTGTGAGATTTTGGTTATTTTTTATTAAATCAAACCTTTCATTTTCATAATCATATGCATGCTTCTTATTCTTGGAAGAAATCCAAGTATTTAGCTAGTTTAATTCTTGCAATTTTTCAAATAAGGTTTGTGTGTCTATTTTACACTAGATTGTGGTTATTAATACTTTATGCATTTTCTAATAGGGATGAACGGTAATCTAGGAAAATGAGGTAAAATTCATGATTAGATTGTGGAAGTTAGAGGCTAATTATCAATTGTAGACTACTCTAAAATTTTAGCTCTCCAAGTCTAATGAGGGTGATCCTAGAGGCCAATATTGGACAAATAGAAATAAATGATGAAATGTATTAGGTATTTAGCAAACCACACCCTTGAGACATTTACACCCAATGATTTGTTACTAATTACTTAATACATTAACTCATTAATTCTTATATAGTAGATAAACTACAAGAGACACTACAACCAATGATGTGAAACAAATTGCTAGTATTAGGGTAGTGTGGAGGTTTAAATATTTTGTTGTTTTTCATTCCATTAAGGTTCAAACCCTATTAGGATGTTATTGTTGAGTGTTTATGTTGTGGATGAGGTTCCCCATTTGTGACCTCACAAATTCATAGCTACAAGTCAAAAGTGTTAAACCTTTTTTTTAAATGATGTGAAATAAATTTATATTCCGTGAGATTGACCCCTTAAAACTTTATACTACATATGCAAGTTAGAAGCCACACAAGTATAACTATTGGAAATATTGACATACATTAGCTCTCAAAATATATATATATATTTTTATTAACTACATTATACAAGTGGGTAGGACCTAAAACTAATCTAGTCCTCTAAGAGAGAGAACATGGAAATATTGTAAAAAATATTTTTACTATTGTAATATTAGAGACAAGTTCTTATTCATTAGGAAATAGTCAAGTTTTGAAATAAAAATACACATTCATGTGGATCTAACATAAAAAATCAAAATGTAAAGTTAAAATAAAATATCCAAGAGCTATAGCATAATTAAACCCACTTTAGCAATACACACATATTTAAAGACATTTATTATATTATTTTACAAATATTATTTCAATACATTGAAATAGTTTTATAGTCATTGTGTTGACAGCTAATATAAAATAATCTTAGAAAATTGGAGCTCAAAATTGAAATATTATTCTCTAGATGGTCCTAGTAACACATGGAGAGTTCTTTGTAGGACTAGACCTTCTATAAAATCAATAAAAATAATCCCTTAAACTTATCAAACAATGTCATATCACAGTTGTTCCCAGAGATTCCATTTAGACGAACCTATACAAAAGTGTCCTAAAGATTAGTGTTTGGCTCAAATCGACCTATATTACCAACCCCTCTCATGGAAGAAATATATATACTTATGAACACAAGGGAAATGGGTGTTCCGCCATTTGGGAGATGGAACTTGAGCCTATTTTGTGCTTTGGTTCGTTAGGAACCAAGATCCCTCAACCGAGTGACTCAATTGATGTATGGGTAGAGGTTTCCTAGTGTAATTGGATGGGGGTTCACCATTAAATAATGATTTAAAGAAGAAATTGAATGCACTATGCAAATTCAGTATATGACCTAGGAATTTGAAGGCATGAAACAAGATGGACAAATATAATGAAACATAAAAGTACATGGAGTAGTGGAGAGGCCAAAACAAGGTTGGTAAACCCTAGAAATGGCTATCTCAAATTGTACCAGGACTCATATGCTAGGTTGGGTGATTTAGTTTTTCTATAGGGTTTCTAGGAAAAATCTAGAATCTTCTGGTGACTGATCAAAATCTACATAAATATGGTAAAAGGGGGTATACTAGAACTAATACACTAGATTGGGCATATGAGTCTTGTTATCAGGGTTTGATTGA
This sequence comes from Sequoia sempervirens, assembly GCA_007258455.2. Classification (NCBI taxonomy): domain Eukaryota; kingdom Viridiplantae; phylum Streptophyta; class Pinopsida; order Cupressales; family Cupressaceae; genus Sequoia; species Sequoia sempervirens. Next base: position 2,397 of record VDFB02388443.1, on the reverse strand, counting down.
TACTTTTGTAGCCTCTATTGATCTTCTATAACTTCCTTCCTATCCAATCTTTAGGTATGAAAGTCTGAATTCTGGCCTATAGGTGATTTTTCATGAAGGTGACAACTTCTTGGAAACTTTGACAACTTTTGCAACTTTTCCTTTGAAGGATCTTCAAGCTCCAATTCACCTAGATTTGCAAACACACATCAAGAGAGAAATTTTTTGTTTTGTTAGGGAATAGCAGTTTTCCTTGGTCAAACCCCATTTTGGTAATTAAACCTTGGAATGAAATAGAAAAGCATGAAGGAATGATGAATGAACAAATGCAATGTTGCAACCCACCAAACCCTTGAAATGAAGGTTGCAAACTTGTGTGAAATGGCTTTGATGGATGTGGATCTTCACTCTTGATTGAATGCTTGAAACTTTTTCTTCAATGCTTACTTGAATCATGAAACCTACATCACAAATGTTAGCTCACAAACACACATGATGCATGAGGAATTTGACAAGATGTTTGAATCTTGAATGTAGCTCAAAATGCTTGATGATTTTCTTTTCAATGCTCTTGATCTCATAAACTTTCCTTAGGAATTCCTTGAAAATTTGCTAGGAGAAATTATGTGAAATAAACTTGTATTTATACTTACATTTATGTCTAATTTCCTTAACTTAAAACACTACAAGCCAACATTCAAAAATTGGATCTAAGGATAATAAAATCCTACCAAGACTTTGAATTAAAATAGGTCCTAGGTTAAAGCGGGACTCATACGCCAAGTTGGGTGTATGAGTCCCAAAGGCTTAAAACTAGGACATAGATTTCAAGAAGTGTTATGTTCAATGTGACATTTAAAATCAGGTCCTGAGACCTAGGGAGGACCCATAGGCCCAGATGGGCGTATGGATCCTAGATCCCTAAATCTGGAACACATAGCCAAAAACATTAAATTATGATTTGTCATTTATTAAATGTTAGGATTATCCTTAGAAAAATGCATTTAACTAGGCTTGTGGATGCAAAAGAGGACCAATTCAGGGTATGTGCAAGATCATCATGGAAAAAACAAGCTCTTAAGTGGCGAAAAAATCAGAAAAATCAAAGTTAGGAAACTTGACATAAAAATTTGAATAAGTTGTCTATATTATTTCAAAAATATGTAAGAATAGAATTTGTAGGAAATTAAATTTAGTTTCTAAACTACTAGGTTTTTTTTTTTTAAAATCTATTTGATGAAAATTTGAAATTTCAATGTAGTAGTACTTAAATTTTAGGGAAAAAAGAGTAGGTGTTTGTCGACCACCCTAACCACAATAAAATGATAATATTATTTTATAAGATTTTAGATATAGTGGAGACTCATGTCTCAATGTGATGCATATTTTTTATATTTTTTTTCAAGTAAATAATTAATTATGATTTTTTTATTACAACTTTTAAAATATAAAGTGTATATCTGACCACCATAGCAGTCAAAATTTCATGAAATTCAATTTGTCTTTTTTAATCCTATATTATGTGAAGCATAGAATGTGATGCATGTTTGATTCAACAAATGTGATACCGTTTGAAAGCTATAGATTTTTTCAATCAGCTCTCAATGAGGTTTATTACGTAATTCAAATAGAAAATAAATAATAATTATTTATTAAATTCAAAGTAAAAGATAATTTATATTGGTGGAAATTGAAAATATCCTTCTAAAAGCTCTTTTTTGTTTCATCAATTTTGGTGAAAAAAGTTGTTAGCCATATACCCTACACATACCCATCTTATCACCACTTTTTGGCCCATCACAATCCTGCACATACCCTTTATGCATAAATAAGCTAGATTTTAACATGGTGGACCCAAAAAAGTGTGAAAATGTAAAGGGATATATTTTTGTACACTACATTTAGCCCTCACTTTAGTGATAGGATGACCTTGTGTCAAACTCACACTAAAGTAGACAAATTCACATCAAGAGGGGTCTAAGTGTACCAATGCTAGTTAGATAGGATGACAACAATCAAGAGGGATGATCAAGCCCCTAGGAGAGAGATCCTATGGCAAACCAACATAGAAACAAAAGAACACACATGTGAATGATGTATGAAGCAAAAGTAAGATACAACCATACACTATCAAAGAAATAAAGAAGAAAGAAAAGGAAAAAGAGGGTAAATCAAGCCTCAATAGTATGTCTAATGCGACATGGACAAGGTCTAAGTTTTTTTTCCAAAAAAAAAAATTACAACTAGAACATGATGTCCACTATGCAAAAAAAATGCATGCTCACATGGCCTAATGGAATTTGATATCCACTAGGTGAGCCCCCAAAGAGGTGAGACACATACGAATGTGGCCAATATATGCTCACACATAGATAAGCAAGTGGCTATGGGAAAGTCATGCCTATGGTTGACTCCCAT